>CAUYUJ010014217.1:0-15000 GCA_963575745.1 Prorocentrum cordatum
GCTGATGCTGCTGTCATCCTGGAAACACTTGCGAACTTTTCTAGAACAATGTTCGCGGTGCTAAGACGATAGCCCCATGTTGAACACGAGCCGCCATACATGTTTAAACCTGATACAACCTCTTACCACGAATGTGCGCGGCGTTGGTGCGAGAAGCATACGAATATGCGTGGTGGCAAGGCGAGAGCCCCATTTTGAACATGACCCGTTATCATCTTTGAAGCTGTTGCAAACCTGTCAGACGAATGCGCGCGGCGCTAAGGAGAGAGGCCCATTTTGAAAACCACCCTAACTGCATCCTCCACGCTGTTGCACACTTCTAAGACGAATCTCTGCATCTCCAAGGCGAGCGGTCCATCTTGAAGACCACCCCCATTTGTTCATCAAGCTGTCGCAAAGGTCAAGCCCCATGATCCTCAGCGGTGAGGCACGCTCAGGCGAAACTCCTGGCCCGCACTGCTGACGCGTCGGCAGGGGGTGCGACAGGGAGGGGTCACCTGTAAGGCGAAGGGAAGGAGAGGCCGCGGAGCTGTGCGCCCGCCTGGAGAAGCTTGACCTGGCGGAGGACGAGGAGGAGGAGGAGGAGGAGGAGGAGGAGGAGGAGGAGGGGAGGAGGAGGAGGAGGAGGGGGGGAGGGGGAGGGGGCAGGGGGAGGAGGAGGATGGAGGGGAGGAGGAGAGGAGGAGGAGGAGGATGGAGGAGGAGGAGGCGGAGGCGGAGAGGAGGAGGAGGGAAAAGATGAAGAGGAGGCGGAAGTGGAGGAGGAGGAGAGAGGAAAAGGAGGAGGAGGACGAGGAGGAGGGGGAAGCAGGAGAAGGAGGAGGAAGAAGGATGGAAGGAGGAGGGGAGGAAGAGGAGGAGGAAGGGAGGAAGAGGAAGGAGGAAGAGGAAGGAGGAGGAGGAGGAGGATGAGGAGGAGGAGAGGAGGCGGAGAATGAGGAGGAAGGAGGAGGAGGAGAGGAGGAAGAGGAGGAGGGGGGAGGAGGAGGAGGAGGAGGAAGGAGGAGGAAGGAGGAGGAGGAGGAGGAGGAGGAGGAGGAGGAGGCCGCGGGGCACGCCAGTGGAGCCCCCACAGCGGGGGGGGCCCGCCCGACTCGCTGTGCACGGTGCGGCAGGACATTCGCGCGGTCCTGAGCTTCGTGCTGGGGGCCCTGCTCTGTCGGCCGGCCGTGAGGGCCCGGGGCGCCGAAGCGGAGGACCGAGGAGGGCCGAGGAGGAGGAGGAGGAGGAGGAGGGGTAGGAGGATGACAAGGAGGGATGATAATGAGGATGCTGATGAGGCCCTCAAGGAGCTTCAAAAGGAGCCAGATCGCCCCACGAGGCTCCCAAGATAGCCTCCAGAGGCTCCCACGAGGGACTCAGGAGGTATCATAAGAAACCGTGTTTTGATGATACCGCCCAGTCGTTTTCGGGAGAAGCCTCGAGACAGCCTACAGGCTCCCAAAGGCGGCTCTATGGCAGCCCCGCGGAGCCTCCGAGAACCCCCCCGAGAGGCCTCCAAGACGCCCCTCAAGAGGCCACAGGAGGAGGCGGAGGAGGAGGTTAAGACGAGGAGGGAGGGAGTGGTGGAGGTGGTGAGGATGATGATGATGATGATGATGATGATGATGATGATGATGATGATGATGCTGATTATGTAGATGCTGCTGATGATGCAGATGCTGATGATGAGGATGCTGATGCTGCTGCTGCTGATGATGATGTTGATCAGGTAACGGTGCTGATGATGGTGATGATGATGACGATGACGACGACGATGATGGTGGTGGTGGTGGTGATGATGACGATGGGGGATGATGCTGACGATGGTAAGGATGATGATGATGGTGATAATGATGGTTCTGGCGGTAATGAGGAGGATGGGGATGATGCTGCTGCTGATGATGGTATGGATGATGAGGATGAGGGTGAGGATTGATGATGGTGATGATGACGATGCTGATGATAATGATGATGATGATGATGATGATGATGATGATGATGATGATGATGATGATGACGATGATGATGATGATGATGATGATGATGATGCTGATTATTCCCCAATTGGAGCTTGCCTCTCTAGGGGTCCTAGCGATTTATATGGTTAGGTGAGGTTCGCCGCCAATTTTGGTGCCCGGGTGCCCGGGTGCCCGAGTGCCCGTGTGCCTGTGTGCCCGGGTGCCAAGGTGCCTGGGTGCCCAGGTGCCTGGTAGTCCTATAGCCCTATAGCCCTATAGCCTTATAGCTTTCTAGCCTTAGCCCTATAGCCCTGTAGCCCTATAGCCCTATAGCCCTATAGCCCTATAGCCCTATGGTCCTAATAGCTCTATAGCCCTATCGCCCTATAGCCCAATAGCTATCGCCCTAACAGCCTTATAGCCCTATAGCTCAATGTCCCTATAGACCAATAGCCCTATAGCCTTATAGCCTCATAGCCTTATAGCCCTATAGCCCTATAGCCCTATAGCCCTATAGCCCAATAGCCCTATAGCCCTATATCCCCATAGCCCTATAGCCCTATAGCCTCATAGCCCTATAGCCCCTATAGCCCTACAGCCCTATAGCCCAATCGCCCTACAACCCTCTAACCCTATAGCCCTTATAGCCCGTGAGCCCTATAGCCCTATAGCCTCATAGTCCTATAGCCCTATCGCCCTATAGCCCTATAGCTCTATATACCTATAACCTATCGCCCTATCGCCCTATAGACCTATAGCCCGATGGTCCTACAGCCATATGGCCTTATAACCCTATAGCCCTAAACATATTATAATTTGTTTTTCGTTATCATGATCATGATTATGCTGATGATGATGATAATGATTATGATGATGATGATGATTATGATGATGATGATGCTGATGTTAAGCTTGTTGATGATGATCATTCTGATGATGAGGATGAGGATGATGATGATGCTGGTGATGATGATGATGAGGAGGAGGAGGAGGAGGAGGGGGAGGACGGGGAGGAGGGGATCATGAGGAGGGGGTGGACGAGGGGATTCTGCTGCTGCTGCTGCTTATGATGATGATGATGATGATGATGATGATGATGATGATGATGGTGATGATGATGAACCTAGCCTGCGGCATGCGTGTGCAGTGCTTCGCGTCTTGCTAACGGTACCGTTGCTGAGGCTTGCAGTGTGATAATCACGTTTCGTTCCAATCTTCTTCCTGAGCACCGACGCTCGTCTGTAGGCGGCCCTGGACGCAAACCCGTGCGATCACGGCATTGGGCGGCTGGCAAAGAGACGGACTCGACTCACTGCCGGGTGGAGCGCAAACCATGACTTTTTTCAGTATCGTGCCAGGGGTGCGAACATATTGGAGTTCCCGAATATATTTGTATGTGTATGTATATAGATGTATACATATAACGGCGCACCGGGTCCGGGGGCCCGGGGCCGGGACCTCGACCACAAATGTGCACCCCGGGGGCCCCGGAGGCTCGTCGGGGCTTGCCGGAGGCCTCCCCAGTCAGACAAGACGGCCCCAGAAACGCCCAAGATGGCCCAAGAAACTTCCAAGAGGCCTCCAAGAGGGCTCCGAGATGCTGAAGATGGCCTCCAGACGTCCAAGGACGCCCCCCAAGACGCCCCAAGAAGCCTCCAACATGCGTCCCAAGAGGGCCCCTAGACGCAAAAATTGGCCCATTCCCTTCGTAAAACGTACATTTTTCACAAAGTTGCCTTTTGGGCTTTCCGACGTTACAGGACGGCCCAAGAGGCGCCCAAGACCGCCCCAAGACGGCCCAAGAAGCTTCCAAGAGGGCCCCAGGACAGCCCAAGAGGGCCCCAAGACGGCCCAAGAGGCGCCCTAGATGGCCCAAGAGGGCCCCAAGACGGGCCCAAGAGGGGGCCCAGAGGGGGACCACGAACCGCAAGCTCGAGCCTTCCGCCCCAAGAGGCCGCCAGCAGGCCCCAAGGAGGCCCCTCAAGAGGCCCCAGGAGACCCCAGACGTCCAAGGACGCCCCCAAGAGGCCCCAAGAAGCCTCCAACATGCGTCCCAAGAGGGCCCCTAGACGCAAGAATTGGCCCATTCCATTCGTAAAACGTACATTTTTAACAAAGTCGCCTTTTGGGCTTTCCGACGTTACAGGACGGCCCAAGAGGCGCCCAAGACCGCCCCAAGACCGCCCAAGAAGTTTCCCAGAGGGCCCCAAGACAGCCCAAGAGGGTCCAAAGACGGCCCAAGAGGCGCCCAAGATGGCCCAAGAGGGCCCCAAGCCGGGCCCAAGAGGGGGCCCAGAGGGGGACCACGAACCGCAAGCTCGAGCCTTCCGCCCCAAGAGGCCGCCAGGAGGCCCCCAGGAGGCCCCTCAAGAGGCCCCAGGAGACCCCAGACGTCCAAGGACGCCCCCAAGAGGCCCCAAGAAGCCTCCAACATGCGTCCCAAGAGGGCCACTAGACGCAAAAATTGGCCCATTCCCTTCGTAAAACGTACATGTTCAACAAAGTTGTCTGGTGGGGTTTCCGACGTTACAGGACGGCCCAAGAGGCGCCCAAGACCGCCCCAAGACGGCCCAAGAAGCTTCCAAGAGGGCCCCAGGACAGCCCAAGAGGGCCCCAAGACGGCCCAAGAGGCGCCCAAGATGGCCCAAGAGGGCCCCAAGACGGGCCCAAGAGGGGCCCAGAGGGGGACCACGAACCGCAAGCTCGAGCCTTCCGCCCCGAGAGGCCGCCAGGAGGCCCCCAGGAGGCTCCTCAAGAGGCCCCAGGAGACCCCAGACGTCCAAGGACGCCCCCAAGACGCCCCAAGAAGCCTCCAACATGCGTCCCAAGAGGGCCCCTAGACGCAAAAATTGACCCATTCCCTTTGTAAAACGTACATTTTCAACAAAGTTGCCTTTTGGGCTTTCCGACGTTACAGGACGGCCCAAGAGGCGCCCAAGACCGCCCCAAGACGGCCCAAGAACCTTCCAAGACGGCCCCAGGACAGCCCAAGAGGGCCCCAAGACGGCCCAAGAGGCGCCCAAGATGGCCCAAGAGGGCCCCAAGACGGGCCCAAGAGGGGGCCCAGAGGGGGACCACGAACCGCAAACTCGAGCCTTCCGCCCCAAGAGGCCGCCAGGAGGCCCCCAGGAGGCCCCTCAAGAGGCCCCAGGAGACCCCAGACGTCCAAGGACGCCCCCACGACGCTTCGCGTCACCAATTTCTTCTCACAACGATTCCTGGGTCTGTGATTCGACAGAACCTAAGCGCGCGAAGCGCGCGCGTGGTTCTAGTATATATATATATATATATATACACATCTAGACATGCATATGCATCTTTATGTATTTATCTTTCGTTTGCTTATCTATCATAGCCTTCTCCCCCAGGGCCCCGCCCACCTTTGGATTCATCTTCAGCGAATCCCTGGTACCGCCTTCCCGAGCCTCCCATGGAGCCTCAGGAGAGCTTCGGGACGGAGTGCTCCAAGCGGCCCAAGACGGCCCTACCACGGCCCTCAAGGACACCTAGAGCGCACAAGAGAGTACCAAGAGGCCCCCCAGAAGCCCCCAGCGCCGCCCAAGACAGACCCAAGGACGCCCTCGATAAGCCCAGGTCATCGGAAAACCCACGGACATTCTAGGAGTTTCCAGTTTTCGCATTTCCACCTACGATGTGCTTCTGAGGCTTAGGCAAGAACCCTAAGAGAACTCCAAGATGGCTCCCTGAGGCGCTCCGAGCGTCCCGAAGAGGCTCGCAGAAGCAGCCCGGAGGACCCCAGCATGCTCCTGCGACACCTCGAAGACTCCCCGGGAGGCCCACTAGGCCCTCAAGGAGCTTCAAAAGGAGCCAGATCGCCCTACGAGGCTCCCAAGATAGCCTCCAGAGGCTCCCACGAGGGACTCAGGAGGTATCATAAGAAACCGTGTTTTGATGATACCGCCCAGTCGTTTTCGGGAGAAGCCTCGAGACAGCCTACAGGCTCCCAAAGGCGGCTCCATGGCAGCCCCGCGGAGCCTCCGAGAACCCCCCCGAGAGGCCTCCAAGACGCCCCTCAAGAGGCCACAGGAGGAGGCGGAGGAGGAGGTTAAGACGAGGAGGGAGGGAGTGGTGGTGGTGGTGAGGATGATGATGATGATGATGATGATGATGATGATGATGATGATGATGATGATGATGATGATGATGATGATGACGATGACGATGACGATGACGATGATGATGACGTGATGATGATGATGAGATGATGATGGATGATGATGATGATGATGATGATGATGATGATGAGGAGAGAGGAGGAGGAGGAGGAGGATGAGGAGGAGGAGGAGGAGGAGTAAAACGAGGGACAGGACGAGGAGGAGAAGGAAGAGGAGGAGAGGGAGGAGAGGAGGGGGAGGAGGAGGAGCAGGAGAAGAACTTTCAGAATAGAGCCAGGAGGAGGAAGAGGAGGAAGAGGAGGAGGGGGAGCAGCAGGAGGAGGAGGAGGAGGAGGAGGAGGAGGAGGAGGAGGAGGAGGAGAAGGAGGAGGAGGAGGAGGAGGAGGAGGCGGAGTCCTTCGCTCTCCCCCCACGCCTCTCGGCGAGCCGCCAGGCACCTTCGGAAGCGGTGCCGTGCTTGTAGTGTTTTTGCGATCGCCGCCAGTGTTTTTCCGTTTTCGGCTCCTGGGGTCCGCTCTCGTGCCCCAGAGTCTCGGCCTGCCCTGAAACAACAGCGTCGCGTGTACCCCGACTTGCCAACGTTGCCTTCCTTTCCAGGGCAGGGCGGCTGGCCAGCCAGCGGGGCGAGGGGTCGGTGCGGCGTGGCTCGAGGAGTCCGCAGACTCGGCAGGCCCAGGAGACAAAGTCGGATGAGCTGGCATTCGAGGCTCCAGGGAAGCCCTCCGTTACAGTGCCCGTAGGGCCATAGGTTTCAGACGGCTCATGAGGTTCCCAGGGCTACCAGAGCTCACAAGGGCTCATAGGGCTCATTGGGCTTATCGGCTTCATTTGGGCTCATTGCGGTCATAGGGCCCATAAAGCTCGCAGGGCTCATCGGGCTCATCGGGGTCATCGGGATCACCAGGCTCATAGGGCTCATAGGGCCCATAGGGCTCATAGGGCTCATGAGCCTCACAGAGCTCATTGGGCTCATGAACCTCGTCGGGCTCATGGGATTCATTGGGCCCATATGCCTCATTGGGCTCACAGAGCTCATTGGGCTCATAATGCTCATTGGGGTCATTGAGCCTCGTGGGGTTCATTTGGGCTCCTGCGGCTCATAGGGCTCATTGAATTCATGGGTGCCTGCAAAACTTACTGGGCTCATGGCTCATAGAGCTCCATTAGCTGATAAAGGACTACCAGGCTCACAGGGCTCATACGGTTCATAGCATTCACTGGGCTCACCAAGCTCTTATAGCTCATGTCGTTTACAGGGCCCACGGGGCTCGCAGGGCTCATATGGGGCAGCAGGGTTGATTGGGCCCGTTGGGCTCAAACTACAAATCTCTTAGGGCCCATTTGGCTCCTTGTCCTCATTGGGGCTTGCAGGGTTAGTCGAACTCATCGACCTCGTAGGGCTCTTGGGGTTTGTAGGTCCTATGGGGCTGATAGGGCTCGCAGGGCCCATATGGCTCATAGATCTAATTTCGGGAGTTTGGGGCGCGATTACCCAGCATTCACAGCTCCATGACGTGTCCATCAGGATATCCACTTTCATATGATGACTATTTTGGGATGGTTCCCATCTCCATCCCTACTTGCACAGCTAACTTGGGCTTGCGCCAGAACCTAAGCGTGCGCGAAGCGCGCGTGGTTCGAGTCTATATATTTATATGTGTGTGTATGTATACATGTATGTCCATCTGGAGTACCCGTTGTGCCCTTGATTGGCGTAATCGACACTCGGGCATCCACTTCTTGAGGCCAGGGCTGCGGCCGCGAACGAGTGAGGAATCACGGGGCCGAGTATCGGCCAGACGACCTCTTGCCTGCCCCAGCCGAAGGCACGGAAGTGCCCGGGGACACCCGTCGGGCTGTCCCCCAGGCGCCGGAGAGCACACTGGGCCTGCCAGCGAAGGCTCCGAAGGAGTGGGGAGAGGAGGGGTCAGAGGAGGAACACACTAGATGGACGTCTGAGTGTACAAAGGAGGAGAGAGCGGAGAGGGAAGGCTACGGGAGGATGGATGGATGGGTGGAGGGAGGGAATAATGGAATGCTGGTATTGATTGTGGCGATGGTGGTGATGATGCTGCTGATGATGATGGTGATGATGGTGATGATGATGCCGGCATTGTGGAATTTCCATTTCGGAAGAGTAAGAGCGGCTGTCGTTTTCCTCCGGCGCTCATTTCTTAATTGATCTGTCCCCTCTGTCTTCGCACAGTTTTTTACCAGGGAAAGTCAACAGAGGCAAACTGTGTCGTTGCCACCCCAGATTACAGCGACGCCTTCCGCCTGAACATCTTTGTACTCTATTCAGGAGCCGCGCTCACGCACGAGACTCCCTTGCAATTCACTATAGAATCTTGTTCTTGCCAGGGACCTCCTCGTAATTTTCCCAATCAGAGCTTGCCTCTGTAGGGGTCCTAGCGGATTTAAGGGTAGGTGAGGTGCGCCGCCGATTCGGTGGCCGGGCCCGGGTGCCCGGGTGCCCGGGTGCCCGGGCTCCCCGCCGATTCGGTGGCCGGGCCCGGGTGCCCAGATGCCCGGGTGCCCGGGTGCCCGGGTGACGGGTGCCTGGTGCCTGGGTGGGGGCCCGGGTGCCGGGTGCCGGGTGCCCGGGTGCCCGGTGCCCTGTAGCCCTATAGCCTTATAGCCCAACATCCCTATCGCCCTATAGCTCTATAGCCCTATGATAGCCTTATAGCCCTATAGCCTTATAATAGCCTTATAGCCCTATAGCCCTATAGCCCCAAACAAATTCTGATTGGGTAAGAGTTGCTTTCCCGCCTTTCCTGAATCGCGCTCTCACCTGCGAATCCCTTTCGGTCGACCGACGAAGTGTGCTTGTGCTGGGGATGTCCTCACGACTTCTTCAGGCAACATCTCGCAAATCAGAAACCGCGCTCCTTTCGAGGACTTCCTTGCCGTGCGCGTGGCTCCAGTGTCCCGCCCGTCTGGCGGTCTGCCCGTCCAGTGTCCCGCCCGCCCGGCCCACCTGCTCGGGTCCGGTCCGCCCGCCCGCTCGTTATGGCCCGCCCGCCCGACCTGCCCGTCAGCTTCAACGTCTCGCCAGCCCGTCCCGCCCGCTAGGGTCCGCCAGCCCGACCCGCTTGTCTTACCCTGTCGGGGTTTCGTCAAGACTGGCATCGCAAAAAGAGGGACAGCGAGAGAGAGAGAGGCCCACTTAAGGGGGTGCGTCCATAGACGAGGGTGGCGGGAGTCGTGGGCATTGGGTGTACATATTGGAGGACACGCGAGCAAATAAGAGCGAGCAGTCTCAAACTGATTGAGTTCTCATGTCCGAATAATATATGTCGTTGACCTTCCTGTGGCCCATTGTTTAGTCAACTGAATGACCACCCGGGGTTCGCACCAGGTTTTTTATCAGGGGGAGTCTTGACCCTCAGACTGCGCCCTTGGTTCCAAGTTTACACTAACAGCGGCTCCCGCCTGAGACTTCCTCACAGTCTGTGCAACCTCGCACTCTCGCGCACGACATCCTCACAATTTACCCAGGAATCGCGCTCTCGCTCAGGATTTCCTGACAATTTGTTCAGACGTCGCGCCATCGACGTCTATGAATCGCGCTCTGGCACGAGGACGCTCTTGCAATTTACCCAGGGCCCGTGCTCTCACCTGAAACTTCTTCGCAATCTATAGCAAGTTTGCTCTCATGCCCCGCCGGCCCGACCCGCCCGTTGGGGCCCGCCCGCCCGACCAGCCCAGAGTCCGCCAGTCCGACCCGCCCGTGCCGGGTCCGCCCGCTCGCCCACTTGACGCCCATCCCGCCCGCTTCAGGGTCCCGCCTGCCCCGCTCGCGAAGGTCCGCCCGGCCCTATGTGCCCGTTGGGGCCCGCCCGCCCGGCCGGCTCGTTTGGGCCCGCCCGCCCGACCTGCCCGTCAGGGCCCGCCCGCCCGCGTGCTCGGGAGCCCTCCCGCCAGTGTGGATGCTCCGCCCGCTGGCCCGCCTGCTGGGAGCCCGCCCGCCCGACCCCAGCGATCGGGCAGGCCCGCCCGACCTGCCCGCCAGCCGCTCGCCAAACCTCCTGCTCCCCTCCCCCCCCCCTGCTAAATCTTCTTCGCCCTCGATCCTCCTCTCTCCCTCTTGCCCGCCTCCTTTCTCGTTTCCCCCCTTCTTCCCCGCATGTTTCGTGGGGTTCTGGTCTTCTTCCTTGCCGCGTCGCACCCGCGTCTCACTCCCCTCCCCTCCTTCTTCCTCCCTCACCCACGCGCAAGACATGCACGGCATGTACATGAGACACGCGTGCACATACAGCCCCTCGCATGCACACACTCGCATACAGGCACACACCATACTACGGTCCAGGCTCAGTGCGGTCCGGGCTCGGAAAGTGCGGCAGGGGTGGCAGTTTCTTGACGCCATAGGTAGTGCGCAGAGGGGTGGACTCTGAGAGCGGTCTCTATACGGTCCAGGTTCGGAAAGTGTGGCAGGGGTGGCAGTTTCTCGACACCATTGGGGTTGCGCAGGGGGTGGTCTCAGAGCGCGGTCTCTATACGGTCCAGGCTCGCAGAAAGTGTGGCAGGCGTGGCACTTTCTTGACATCAGAAGGTGGTGCGCAGGGGGTGGTCTCTGAACGCGGTCTCTATACGGTCCAGGCTCGGAAAGTGTGGCAGGCGTGGCACTTTCTCAACACCATCGGGGTTGCGAAGGGAGTGTGGTCTCTGAGCGCGGTCTCTATACGGTCCTGGCTCGGAAAGTGTGGCAAGCGTGGTACTTTCCTGACACTGGAGGGCGTGCGCATGGGGTGGTCTCTGAGCGCGGTCTCTATACGGTCCAGGCTCGGAAAGTATGGCAGGCGTTGCAGTTTCTTGATACCATATGGGGATTCGCAAGGGGGTGGTCTCTGAGCGCGGTCTCTATACGGTCCAGGCTCGGGAAGTGTGGCAGGCGTGGCACTTTCTTGACACCAGAGGGGGAGCGCAGGGGGTGGTCTCTAAGCGCGGTCTCTATACGGTCCAGGCTCGGAAAGTGTGGCAGGGGTGGCAGTTTCTTGACACCAGAGGAGGTCTCGACACCATAGGGGGTGCAAAGGGAGTGGACTCTGAACGCGGTCTCTATATACGGTCTAGGCTCGGCAAGTGTGGCAGGCGTGGCACTTACTTGACACCATAGGTGGTGCGCAGGGGGTGGTCTTTGAGTGCGGTCTCTATACGGTCCAGGCTCGGAAAGTGTGGCAGGGGTGGCAGTTTCTTGACGGTGCGCAGGAGGTGGTCTTTGAGCGCGGTCTCTATACGGTCCAGGCTCGGAACGTGTGGCAGGGGTGGCAATTTCTCGACACCAGAGGGGGTGCGCAAGGGGTGGTCTTTGAGCGCGGTCTCTACACGGTCCAGGCTCGGAAAGTGTGGCAGGGGTGGCAGTTTCTCGGCACCAGGGGGAGTGCGCAGGAGGTGGTCTTTCAGCGCGGTCTCTATACGGTCCAGGCTCGGAAAATGTGGCAGCGGTGGCAGTTTCTCGACGCGGTCTCTGAGCTAGGTCTCTATACGGTCAGGTTCGGAAAGCGTGGCAGGGGTGGCAATTTCTCGACGCCCTCAGGATACTCAGGCTCCCAAGGCTGGACCAGCGTCACCAACGGTATCGGCGGGGCAACGGCCATCAGCATCATCCTCGCATGATTCATTTCAGCTATCATCACTCCAGACATAATAGAAGTATGTGGGGTTCCTTGGTAGCGTAATCCTGGCTTTCTCCCTGTTTTTTTTTCTCACTTCTAGTCCAAGACGAAGAGGGCAGCTATCGAATGTTTGGGGTATCCAGGTATACATGTTGAGTGACACGCTAGCAACGAAGAGCGATCAGTATGAACAAGGATTGTTGTTGCTGATGATGACGATGGGAGGGGATGAGGAGAAGAAGGAAGAGAAGGAGGATGAGGAGGAGTAAGAGGGAAGGAGGAGGAGGAGGAGGAGGAGGAGGAGGAGGAGGAGGAGGAGGAGGAGGAGGAGGAGGAGGAGGAGGAGACGGAGGAGACGGAGCAGAGGAGGCTGAGGATGAGCAGGAGAAAGAGCATTGAGGGAGGCAAGAGGGGGGCACGGGACGGGAGCAGGGTTATCAGGCCTTCCCAGACATTCTTGCCCGACCTTTGTCCTGGATGCCCGCGACGCCGAGAGAGCCAGGCTGCCTGGTCACGCACGGGAAGGATGACCACGAGGACGAACAGCGCGGCTGGGTCGACAAGGCTCCATCCGGCAGCTCTCTGCGCGTCCCCCTCTTGCGTGTCCCTCTGTCGCCCGTCCACGGTTGCGCGAAGTGTGGCGCTCCGGGCAGGGTCCCGCCTTGGAGGATCGGAGGAGTTGGCATCTGCTTCTCGGCCGACTGGCGGCGGAGGTACAGCGAGGCCGCCTCCGCCAGCGGAAGCCGGCCCGAAGGCCAGCGGAAGCCTGCGGAGTCCACCCGGTGTCTTCGAATGGATGGCATTCTTTGGGGGGGGGTCATGGTTTCAGGAAGCCGCCGTATGAGTACTACTCACCCCTCTTCCCCGATACTCTCGGGGTCTGCCCTTGTTTTTTCCGCCGGTGTTTACATCGAACAACTCGCAGGATTTCATCGTGTGGTCTTTCTGGCTTTTTTGTCGATCGTAGCAATCTCGGTCCTTCCAACATGATGTTCCCTTCTGGTTCTCGGTCTCCCTGCACTGGCCACATTTTATGATCGGTGCTCTGCTCCCGTCGTTCAGGATGGCACTCTCGCCCCAGCGCGGGCCACACTTGAGCACCCGATGCCCTCTTTGTCGATGTCGCCCTCCCCCTTTCCCATTCTGCGCCTTCCGCTGAGCATCCTGCTCCTCCTACTGCTTCTACCTCCTGCTACCGCCTCCCGCTGCTGCTGACCCTCCTCTTTTTGCGCTGTAGGCATTTGTGTCTTATCCTCCTCCTCCTCCTCCTCCTCCTCCTCCTCCTCCTCCTCCTCTTCCTTTTTCCTCATTCTCATTCTTTCCCTCCTCTTCATCCTCCTGCTCATCCGTCACCTCCCCCACCTCCCCCGATGCACAAGACCCCCCCCCCTTCTCCCCCCCCCCTTTTTATATTGCGCATCATGCGATGGGCCCCTTTCCCTTTGCGAATCCTCATGTGCAGCGTCGGCCTTCACCCCCTGCAACTGGGGCTGCGGATCAGCACCGCGCTCTCTTCTCTCACTCTGCTCTTGCTGCGAACGGCTCGCGCGTGAGACAACACCACGCTGATGGAATTGTTTTCGTGGGCGGGCCTCGGGAGGCCGCCGCGCGGGCTTCGGCCCTCGCTGGTCGGGCGGGCGAGCGGGCACTTGAGGGCTCCTCCTCCTCCTCCTCCTCCTCCTCCTCCTCCTCCTCCTCCCCCTCCTCCTCCTCCTCCTCCTCCTCCTCCTCCTCCTCCTCCAGGACACCCCACTAACACAAGAGTTCAGCGCAATGGGAAGGGATGCGTGGGACAGGCAGGACGTCAGAGCTGGCGCGAGTGCACCTGGCTTGGCTTTGCTCTCTCTCTCTCTCTCTCTCTCCCTCCCCGCCTCCGCCTTCTTTCCGCCCCTCCCCCTTCCTAGGTCCGCTCCGCCGGGCGGGAGCAAGCCGCCCTCGCGGAGCTCTCAAGACCAGGACGCCCAGCTAGATTGGAGCACTGGTCATGTGGACTCGTGTACGAATCTTGGTATTGCGGCCGCCCAGAGGCGCGCGCCATCCTGTGCACGGGGCGGGCTTGACCCAAGCTTGTCAGCCTTTTGAATTCGAATTCCAGTTTCTGGGACCTGAGGACACCCCTACTCCGTGCCCAGAGGCACGGTGGCGAACCAAAAGTAGGTCCCCTCTCCGTTCTTTCCTCTTGCCCACTTCCCCCCCTCTTCCTCTCCCTCTCTCCTGCCCCAAGTGCCGTCCCTCCCCCACGCTTTGCCGTGTCCCCCACCCCTCCACTTGCTGCCCTCTCCCTCCCGAGTCCCCTCTCCCTTCTGTGTACGCTCTCCCTCGCCTCCCTACCTCCCTGCCTGCCTCTTTCTTCCTTGCTCCCACCTCCCGCTTACTGCCTCCCGTCCCCCAGCCGTCGCTACCATCGTTCGCAACGGCCATCTATGTCGTACCCTGCTCTGCTCGTTGCCCTTGTGTGGATCACTGCGCAATGTCATGCCGTCCCATCGGCATCGCTATCGCCATCGCCGCTGCAGCGCTACCGGCTCGCGAAGACAGTCAACGATGCTGGCGGGCGGCCACGACTCGAAAGTGGTGACGCCACCCGATCGGATCTCGCCCACAAGCATTTTTGTGGTGTTGGGTCCTCGTTTTGATGAGACAGCGCCCCGCGTCACCTCCTCCTCACTCCTCCTCCCCTTCCTCCTCCTCCGCGAGGTACTGGTGATGTGTCAGGAATGGTGTCGGGGGGAACCTGAGTTATTTTGGCAAAGCCGCATGCGGGGGCCGTCGCCCGTTTTGGCACACCCCACCGAAGGCCCCAGTGGCACAGGCCGCATGCGGGGGCCGCCGCCCGTTTTGGCACACCATTACACGGTTCGTGGCCCCACAGGGGGCTCCACCGAAGGCCCCAGCGGCAGGGTTTGCATGCGTCCCCCGCTGATTTCGGCACACCTCTCACAAGGATCGCGGTCCCAGCGGGAGCTCCACCGAAGGCTCTTGCGGCAGGGTTTGCGTGGGTCCCCCCGCCGATTTCTGCACACCCTTCACGAGGATCGTGGCCCCGTAGGGAGCTCCACCGCAGGCCTCAGCGGCAGGGTTCGCATGCGTCCGCCCGCCCATCCCGACACACCCCTCACGAGGATCGCGGCCCATAGGGAGCTCTACCGAAGGTCTCAGCTGCAGGGTTTGCGTGCGTCCCGCCGCCCCCCTCCCGAGGATCGCGGCCCCATAGGGAGCTCCACCGAAGGCCCCAATGGCAGGGTTTGCATGCGCCCCCCCGCTGATTTCCGAACACCCTTCACGAGGATCGTGGCCCCATAGGGA
>CAUYUJ010014217.1:17500-52500 GCA_963575745.1 Prorocentrum cordatum
TCCTCCTCCTCCTCCTCCTCCTTCTCCCCGTCGCTTCCTCCTCCCCCCTCCTCCTCCTCGTCCTCCTTCTCCTCCTCCTCCTCCTCCTCCTCCTCTCCTCCTTCTCCCGTCGCTTCCTCCTCCCTCCCCTCCTCCTCCTCCTCTCCTCCTCCTCCTCTCCTCCTCCTTCTCCCCGTCGCTTCCTCCTCCCCCCCTCCTCCTCCTCGTCCTCCTCTCCTCCTCCTCCTCCGCCTCCTCCTCCTCCTCCTCCTCCTCCTCCTCCTCTTCCTCCTCCTCCCCTCCTCCCCCTCTCCTCGTTCCGCCCTTCCCATCACCCCTCCTCTTTCGCTCTTCACTTTCCTTCCTCTTCCCCTGCTCTCTTCTCATCCTCTTCTCCCTCCTCGCCCGGGATGATGTACTACTCGTCGGTATCGTCAACGTCTCGGGTCTGTCGTTCCGTCTGTGGCAGGCTGGTAGGAAATCAGGTAATGCATAATTTCGTTTTCGCTGAGTCCAGTCCATTATTCTCTCGCGCAGCTGTGTTGTAGAGCTTGCCCCCTCCCGGACCCCCTCCGGGATATCCCCCCATTTCCCCAGCCGGGGAGGCATCAACAGGAAGCGGCTTTCTTTCGACTCGATTACGACGTTGCTCGATTTTCCTATGGCGGGAACGCTTGGTGACGCCGACGCCGACGCCGACGCCGACGCCGACGCCGACGCCGACGCCGACGTTGATGATGACGACGACGACGGCGACGACGACGACTCAAACGGAAAAGCTTCTCACGCACGCCGACAAGTTCGGCGGATTTTCGTGGTTCGCGGCTCGTCGTCGCCCGCGCCCGTTCTTCCCCCCTCTCGCCTCTCCCCCTGCCCGCCTGCCCCCCTGGCCCGTCGGGGCTTCGTGGCCTCCTCCCTGGTCGGGAGCTCTTGGAGCCCTTCCCAGCCCAGGGCCTTCCTGTTGCACTCCCGAGCCTGCCATCTCGCCCCTCTTCTGGCCCTCGCGGCGAAGGGGGGCTCCAAGAGAGCCCACTGTAGCCCCAGCGAAATCCCAGGAAGGCCCCGAGGGGTCTCCTGGTGCCCAGGCATGCCCGCGCCGTGGCAAAAATCACGACTCCGGGCTTTTGTCCGTTTTCGGCTTTCTGGGGCCCTCGTCGATCCTTCTGACCGTCAACAAAACAGTGCGGGACGAAGAACTAGCCTTGGGGAAAGAGTCGGGATTTCAGGGGACGTCGTATCGGAATAGTCAAGGTGTCAGATGTTTGGATACTCTTCCCCTCTTCCTCCTTTCCCTTGCCAGCCCCCCCAGTGCAAAAACCCGGGCGCGCACTTATTTTCGTCGGCTCAAATTATTTCAGTCTGTGGTTACGCCGACTCTGTTCTTTGGGCTGGCATGTCTGCCTCTGACAAAGCAACAGCTAGATTCTCTGGACGCCATTCAAAACAAACTGCTTCGGTTGATTGTGGGATGGAGGAAGGTCGACGGAGAATAGTGGGTCGACACCATGTGGCGCATCAGGGGCAGAGTCAACGACGCTCTGGTGCTTTTCCCAGTTGGCGGATGGAGCGCTTTGTTCTGTCGCCGTTTGGTTAGAGTTGCCTTAAAGTCAATCGATTCAGTATTTGATTGGGTTTTTGCGAGAATCGGATGGAGACCGGCGAGCACGCATGGAGCCTCTGGGGCGCGAGGCCGTCCGCCAACAAAATGGGACGACCGGCTGGCATCGCTCACGCTATACATTTTGAACGCAGCATCCCACTGGACTATAGGCGTTTCAGAAGAGGACGAGGATGCGTTCGTGGAGTATTTTTTGCATACGTGAGGACGGGCAACGTTTCTCCCTCCTCCCCCCTCCCTCTTGCCCCCCTTCCCCCTCCCCTCCCCTCCCCCCATTTCGCAGCGGCATAAAGCTTGCTCACCCGTCGTGTGCGTCCTTCACATAATGAGTGGAGGTCGCACTGTTCATATTTTCCATATCGTGCCCCGCCCTTTCACGGGCCAACCTTTTGGTTTGACCAGGCTTCTGGCTCTGGGGGTGGGTGGGGAGATCCTGCGAGGCAGTGCGTTCCATGGGCGCTTGGGTAAAAACACAGGCTCGGAGCCGAACCCGGGGGGGGCCCTCTTCAGAGGAGCGGAATCCGCCCAGAAATCAAAGTCCCCTCCCCCCGCCCTCCTCGCTCTTGAAGCCCCCTGGACACAGGCTCTGCGCCGGGCCAGCGGTTCAGGACTTTGCGGTCGGGAACTTTGGCTGTGCGCGTCGCCCCGTCAGTTTCAGCCCGCCGCGCCTCGGCGCGACACGCCAACCGCTTCCCACTCCCCGGGCGTCAATTTCGCCAGCCTTTCCCCGCCTCTCGTCACTCGGAGCGGAGCGAAACGCTATCCATTCGCGAGGCATGGCGTGCCGCTGGGGCCGCCAAGCCAGAGTTCCTGCGGGATCGTAGGCAAGGAGGCTCTGCTGTCGTTCGCGTCGGCGATCGGCGTTCGATCCGTACCCCTGCTGCTGCCCCCCACTCTGGACACCAGATGCAGCAGGGTGTGGGCAACAAGCGTGGCTTCGGAGGCCAGCATTTCATCCGTAGCAGCTCTCGTGCTCCCGCATCGCCGTGCCGTCGCGGGCAATTCTGACCCCGTGCTGGAGCGGGGGCGCCCGGCCAGAGGGGCATTCAGGAGTCCGTGAACGAATGGTCCTGACATCCTGTGTTTAGTAGTAGTAGTAGTAGTAGTAGTAGTAGTAGTAGTAGTAGTAGTAGTAGTAGTAGTAGTAGTAGTAGTAGTAGTAGTAGTAGTAGTAGTAGTTGTTGTTGTTGTTGTTGTTGTTGTTGTTGTTGTTGTTGTTGTTGTTGTTGTTGTTGTTGTTGTTGTTGTTTGTTGTTGTTGCTGTTGCTGCTGTTGCTGTTGCTGTTGTTGCTGTTGTGCTGCTGCTGTTGCTGTTGCTGTTGCTGTTGCTGTTGCTGTGCTGTTTCTGTTGCTGTTCTGTTGCTGTTGCTGTTGTTGCTGTTGTTGCTGTTGTTGCTGTTGTTGCTGTTGTTGCTGTTGTTGTTGTTGTTGTTGTTGTTGTTGTTGTTGTTGTTGTTGTTGTTGTTGTTGTTGTTGTTGTTGTTGTATTTTTGTTTTCTCTTTTTTTGTTTCAAGTGTTTTTAAACTTGTTTTTCCCCCTATCCGCGGCCCCAGAGGGGCCCGGACCCCTTCCCCGGGGGTAGTTTCGCACCCCGGCTGCGTTTTCGATGGGTCCCCGAGGCCCGACTGGCGGTCCCCGGAGGCCGAACTCGAGGCCCTTCGTGCGGATATGGAACAAAAAACACCGTCGCCTAGCCGCAGCCCGTACACGCCGTCTCTCTCGCCTCGGTCGCCCTGGCCTCCGGCGCCGTCGCGCTCCCCCGCGCTCTACGCTGGGCGCGTCCCTCCGCAGGGGGAATGTTCGAGACTAGTCCAAAAGTCGTCAGGGGACGATTTTTTGTACCCCTTACGATTTTTTTGTTTTTCGTCCAAAATCCGCCTGGAGGAAGACATTCAGGAGGGGAAAAACACACACAGACACAATTAATCGGCGATTCCCAGAAAATATGGGAAAATCTGGGAAGGTGGGGGGGAAGACAAACACCCAGAAATATATAGGAAAATAGGGGGGATATATTTTTATTTTTGTGTCTTTCTTTGTGTGTCCCAGTTCCCCTTCAGACATGCCCGACCTGACCCTCGCTGCTCCGCTCCGCCCCCCGCGCGGCCGCCCCCCGCCCGCCCGCCGCGCGCGGAGGGGGCGTGCCCCGGGCGGGGGCCCCGCGGACCCCGCCCCGAGCCGGGCCGCCGCGGAGACGAGAGAGCGGCCCCTGTGCAGGGCAGCGGTCGTGGGGGGACGGGCTCCTCTCAAACGACGCGAAGATCGGGACAACATCGGATCGGGATAACTCGAAATCTCTGAGAATCGGCGGGTTTGGAGGATGTATTGGGCGCCGCGGCCGCTCCAGAGCGTTCCAGAACGCTCTGAGAGCGCTCCGGAACGCTCTGGAGCGATTTATCATCCCCCCGACCCCCTCGAGCCACGGAAAAATCACGACGGGAGGTCTTCCGCTATTTTCGGCCTCTGGGGGGCCCTCGCCGGGCCCCGGGACCGTCGCAGAACGACTCGGGATGCAAAACCGGCCCCGGGGAATGGGCCGAGACCTTGGGGGAGGTCGACGTAATGCAGAAATCATCACGTCGGGGGTCTGGGCCTGGAGGACAGGTCGGGGAGGCTGGGCGCAGGACGTTCGCTGTCGTCGGCTCTCGGCGGCCTTCCAGCCGGGGGGGTGCTTCCCGGCAGCTGCGCCTCGCCGAGCGCGCTCCGGCGGTGCCCCGATCGTGCCGGGCGGCCGCCGGAGGCCCGAGTCATGTCCCGAGAGCCAGCAGTTACCAGCCTGGAACATATCCCTATCCCTATGCTGGGCATCTCCTCGTCACGATGCCAATCTTAGGGATTCCCTTTATGAGGGCGCATCCCTAAGATTGTCATCGCCTTTTGGCGTGTCAATCTTAGGGATAGGGATAAGTTCGAGGCTGGTAAAGCAGGACGAGGGGCACGCGTCGGGGGGGCAGCGTGGGGTGGGGTGGGCTCCGAGGGGGAGCGCAGCGCCCCCCCACTCGCAGGAGGAGGAGGAGAAACACACAGACACGATTCATCCTCGATTCCTTAGAAAATGCAGGAAAATATGGGAAATGGGGGGGAAGACAGAAACCCAGAAAACATTGGAAAATATGGGGAACATGTTTATTTGTGTGTATTTCTTTGTGTGTCCTGGGGCCCCTTCACACTCGCCCGTTCATCGCCGATGGGCGGCCCACCAGCCCAGTCCGCCCAGGACCGTGCGGTGCCGCGGAGTTCCAGGGGCCTCGCTTCTGAGCTGCGCGCCTGGCGGCCGTCGCTCCTCCTCGGTGTGTCTGGGCCTCCCAGACTGGGTCGGCGTGGATGGGGTCGGAGGACCGCGCCGCATGGCGGATGCATGGTGTCGCCGAAGTACCGCCGACGGCGGCGACGCGGCGAGATACTCCGACCCCATCTGCTCTCGGCGGCGAGCGAGGGGGGGGAATGAGAAGGAGAAGGCCTTCTCAGGAGGCGGTCGGGCTTCTCAGAAGCCCTCGCGCCTTCTGAGAACGCTCTGCGTCTGCGGGGAAGGCTTCCAGAGCACTTCTCAGAAGGCCGGGGGACGTCCGAGCCTTCTGAAAAGGCCTTCTCGTTCTCCCTTCCCCCCCCACTCGCTCGCCTCCCCCTTGATCCATGTTTGCGATCGCCTGACCCATCCCTCCCTCAGCCCCTCCCCCCGCCTCCTCCTCCTCCTCCTCCTCCTCCTCCTCCTCCTCCCCCCCCCGCTGGGAGGCCTCCGGTGTGCCTCCGCCGAGCCGCGGCTGCCTCCCACGTCCTCCCCCCCTTGGCGGGCGCAGGGTGCGGGCTCGCTGCCGGCCCACGGGCAGTGCCGGTCCTCTGCCTTGCCTTAAGTCGGGCGCGTGTTTCTACAGGAGGAGTGTTCGAACATAGCCAAACGCTTTTTTGATCCGCGGGTCGAGAGCGAGCCTCTTCCGGTCGAAGCTAAGCGGGCCGCGCACAGCCTTAATTGACAGAGGGGGGAAGGCAGAAGGAGGGGCCTCACGTCAAGGCCAAGAGTGGGCAAAGCCCCGGAATTAGGCGGTACCGAAGGCGATGTGCATGCAAAGGAACGCCTTGTACAAAATAGCCAAAAACAGTCGGGGAACGATTTTTTGATCATCTCTTGACTGTGCCCGATCTTTTTCGTCCAGGATCCCCCTGTAGGAGGACGCGCCCGAAACGGTCTGGGAACGATTTTTTGATCATCTCTTGACTGTGCCCGATTTTTTCGTCCAGAATCCCCCTGTAGGAGGACGCGCCCGACCTAAGCCTTGCTGCATCGCTCCGCGCGGATCTGGGCAGGGCAGCCAGCGGTCTGGGCGAGAGAGAACGCCAGCGAGCAGTCTGCTAATGACGCCCGCTTTCCTAACAACGTCACCGCAAGCCAAGGCCCGCTGCCCGCAGAGTCGTGCCCCCCCCCTTTCGTAACAACGTCGCTGAAAGCGAGCACGCCCCCTTTCGTAGCAACGCCGCGCAATCGGGCACACGTCCCCTTTCGAGCAGTCTGCCAATGACGCCCGCCTTCGTAGCAGCGTCGCTGCAAGCGAAGGGCCGATACTCGGGCTGGACGAAAGGGGGTGATTGGGAAAGGGGGGGTTACGAAATTTGCTGCATGCAGCTGGTTTCGGCCCCACCGAGGGGCCCATTCCTCGACACATAGCCGCCTCTGGCGCCGGGAGGCGCCGGGAAAATCAGCTACGTGAGCTGATTCTCACCCCCCCCCTTTGCTATCCCCCCCTTTCGCCCGACCCGGTAACAGCGTCGCTGCAGGCGAAGGGTCGATGCCCGCGCGATCGTGCCCACGCCCCCCGCGGCCAGCGGTTCTTCGGAGGCTGCCCCGTTGTGCGTGCCGTCGCCCCCCCCGCGGACCGTGGCCTCATCGGGGGTGGCTTCTCCGGCGGCCGGCCCGTGGCGCGCCTTTTCCTCCCTCGCAGAGGGCCGCTGACCTATCTCCCCCCCCCCTGCGTTCTCCTTTCCGTCTGCCTGCCTGCCTGCCTGCCTTTCTGTCTGTCCTGTCTGTCTGTCTGTCTGTCTGTCTGTCCGTCTGTCTGTCTGTCTGTCCCTCTCTCTCTCTCTTTCCCCGTCGCTTTCCTCACCTCCCCTCCTTCCCTCTCCTCCCGCTCCTCCCCCTCATAAAGTTTTCTGTGCCTCCGCCGGACTCTCTTTCCTTACCTCCCCTTCCTCTCCTCCCACTCCTCTCTCTCTCATAAAGTTCTCTGTGCATCCGCCTGACTCTTGCTTCCCCTTCCTCTTTATTTAATTGCTTCGCTCATTCCGCTGGCCCATACAGTCTCATGTCTGCCGTTTGCCCGAGGGCCTGGTGTCAATGCGGCGCTTTGGGGGTTCCTGGGGCCGCTTGGGGGACTCCTGGGGCGCTCGGGGGGGCATTTGGGGGGCCTCCTGGGGCCGCTTGGGGGACTCTTGGGGGCCTCCTGAGGGCCTCGTGGGGGCCTCTTGGGGCCTCTTAGGGGCCTCTTGGGGCCTCGTGGGGGCTTCTTAGGGCCGAGGGCTCGAAATGTTGTTTCGTGTTCCCTCTCTGGGGCCCCCTTGGGGGCGTTCTTGGGGCCCTCTTGGACCGTCTTGGAGGCTTCTTGGGCCGTCTTCGAGCCCTCTTGGGCCATCTTGGGGCCCTCTTGGGGGCCTCTTGGGCCCTCTTGGAGCGATCTTGGGGGCCTCTTGGGCCGTCTTGGGGCGTCGGGAAGCCGAAAAGGTGGAAGCTCCAAAATCTTTCAAAAACCTAAGGAAAAGCTATGAATTTTGCTTCTCGGGGCCCTTTTGGGAGTGCTCTTGGAGGCCTCTTAGGGCGTCTGGGGGCCATCTTGGGCGTCTTGGAGCGATCATGTGGCATCTCGGAACCCTTGTGTACCATCTTGGGAGCCTCTTGGGGGCATCTGGACCCGTCTTGAGGGTTTCGGGGACGTCTCGGAGCCCTGTTGGTGCGCTCCTGGAGCGCTCCTGGAGCGCTCTGGGGGAGTCTCCTGGGGATCGCTCGGGGGTCGGTCGGGGATCGCCCAGGGTACTTTTCGTCCGGGGACCCCCAGGGGCCGCCCCGCGCGCGCGAACTAGAGATACTGTTAACCAGTTACCGGAGACCTTAGCACGCCTCTGGCCCGTTGAGCCGGCGAATTTCTTTCCCTCCCTCTCCCTCTCCCTCTTCTTTCCCCAATCCCTTTCTCTCACGATTTTTCCATGTCTCCCTTTGCAGCCCCCGAGGTCAGCAGAAGTGACGCGCCAGCCGGCTGTGGCGTTTCTGCTGCTCTCCGAGTCGCTTAGGGTGGCGGCGTTTCCGTGGTTTCTTTTTTTAGGATCACAGTCCAGCAGGGCCAGATGAGTTCCTTCATGATGCCGACGTGGACCCCGAGCAGTAGCTGTGTGCAGCGTTTGCAGGGCAACTCGTTTTGTGCGATCCATGGGACCATGCCGTGTGGAATCCTATCGTGAGGGATGTACCCTATCGTGTGAGACATCTATCGGTTGTGATCCTTGTCGTGTAGGACCCTATCGCGTGGGAGCCTCTTGTTTGTGACCTCTGTCAGACGGGAACTTTTCGTGTGGGACCCTATCGTGTGGGACATGACTGTCTGGGACCATATCGTGTGGGACCCCCACCGTCTAGGACCTTACCGTGACCACCCGCAAGGAAACTTACAAACGGCAGCTCTGAAGAGATGCTCGGCCACGCGATGTCAGAATCCTGTCAGTTGTCGCTGTCAGATCAGTGGAGCGTCTGCTCCTTCGTGCGCTGTCGGTCTGCCCCCCTGGGGTTAGTTTCGCTAAGGCATTCAAGCCTGACTGGGAGCAGCCCCACGCAGTTCAAAGAGAAGCCAATAAACATACTTAGCAAGGACGCAGCATTGCCAGATCCGTCATGGTCATGCTCTTCAGTTCAATTGAATAACAGCTGGAATGTGACTCGCTTGCGAGGATGATTCATGCTCGCCCCAGCGTTGGCCCAACGTGGTAGCGCGCTTTAATTGTTTACGACGACAGAACCGGTCTTCTTGGCCGGCGTGCCCGGACTCGTTCATTTTTTCATCCCGCCATCCCGAGCACGCTGTGAGCGCGTCAGTCTCCCTCGAGCGCCAAGCCTCCAGCGACACGAGCAGTGGTACTGATCAGAAGATGGGGAGGCAACTTGGCAGTGCGTGCAAATGCAGTGCGCTGCAAGCCACTGCACTATCGGAGCCTATTGGGGTGAGAGCAAAGTGCCCCCCCCCCGCTGGGAAGTCGGCTTCGGTTCCAGCTCGTGCCGTGCGAGCGCGCCAGGGGACGCTGCGCGAGGGGGCTGGCCGGTGGTGCCTCGCGGTGGTCGTGCGACGGTTGACAGGCTGGGGCCGAGAGTTTGATGTTGAGACCAGTAGATCGGTTGTTCGCGATATTGGTAGACGGATTGTGGACCGAAGCGTAGTTACATCGCTTGGTAGATGGTGGGGTCGATCGATCGATGCATAGTGGGATGTGTAGGTATGCGATGGCACCGACAGATCGAGAGTGGCATCGATATGTGCATTGTTAGTCATGTCGTTAGATATACGGTGTAACTGATACGTAGTTGGTTCGACAGGCATAGCGTGGGAACGATACTTCTGTCCAGCACGTAGATAATAATATCGATATATAGATCCACAGTAAGTCTGATAGATCGATCGTGAGATCGATACACAGGTAGATCGATCGATAGTTTGATGGTAGATCGGCAGGGAGAATGGCACGTAAGTGGTGATCTCGGTCGGTATGGTCTGAGTCGTGTGTATATATAGATACATCATTTTATACAGCTGCCTGCGGCAAACCCCGCCACCGTGTCCGTGCAACAGCGCTGCAGGAAGGAGACTGAGTGCACGAACAGCGCAATTCCGACAAGTGGTATGATAAGGATGGGTCATGAATTCGATCTCGTCTTCGTCCGTGCGGTAGGAAGGAGGTCGAGATACATTGACAATAAGCAGAACATGAAGTCAGATCCGAGGAGGAGGAGGATGAGGCGGAGGATGAGGAGGAAGAGGAGGAGGAGGAGAAGGAAGAGGAAGAGGAAGGTTAATGAGATGGAGAAGGAGAGGAAAACGGAGAGAAGGAGGATAATGAGGATCACCATGGGGCTGTTGGGAGGGTGGTGCAACATCTGGATCGCAGTTGAATGCTGGTGGAGTTGCCACACCTTGCGATGTGTGTGGCGCACGACGGTGTTCCACATCTTGCGATTGCAGTGTAAACAAATCCGGCGACAATGTTTGAAGAATGTGTGGACATCTTTGAATACATCGGGTTCCAATTTTTCAGATGCCTCAAGCCAACCTTTTGTTTTTCTCAGGGCGACGTCCACAGTTTTTCAACATAGTGATGCTTCAGCGGGTTTTATGTTGCACTGTCAATTACTTGAGTGCTTTTGGACCGTGACGGCGCGATCTGCGTGAGGGGTGCGTGTGGGGTGCGTCCTGTTTTGAGATTGTGAGGGTATTCCGCGCGAAACGGTCAAAACAATAGCGAACGGATTCAATGAATTGCTTCTGAGTTCTACTCCCTCGGAGAGGTGCGTATGACAATCTACATATATGCACATACGTGAGGAGAATAGGGCCCTCCTCTCCTTCTCCTTCCTCTTCCTTCTCCCCGTGCACTTTGGCGTGGCTTCCTGGATTGGTGGGCGCTACTCTGCGGCCCTCCTTGCCTTTCCGTGGCGCTTTTAGATCGCCCATGCTGGCATAAAAACTGGCACCTTTGCCAATGCCGGCAGCAATTCGCCAGAAAAGCCAGCGGCGTCTTCGGTGGCCTCCTGAGTGTTGGCTTCCGCTAGCGGCACGGCCACGATCTCCACGTTCTCTCCTCCCGCGCTCTCTGCCGCCAGGATACCATAACCACCGCTTCAGGGTTGTGTCCCTGGACCTTGGGGAGTGGTGGATGCGGACACCTGCCCGCCCCTGAGGTCAGTAACATATCCATATCCACCGCCCCCAGAGTCCATTTCGATCCAATCGATCCGATTCGATTTTGAACCCGGAATCCTCGAACCTTAGATTCTGATACTCCGGCGATCCGATGCGGCCCGACTCTTGCGTTGCGCTGTCATGCCTTCGAGCACAGCCAATTCAATTCGCTTTCCACTCGGTGCCGCTGCAGAACGACCCGACGCACGTTCCGACCCGATCCGGGTTACCGATCCGATGCTGACCGATCTCCCCCCCACGTCCCCCGTGGCAGGCCTCCAGAAGCCGTGGGCGTGAGCGCTTCTTGGTGGTGCACGTCTTCTCCCGCCCCCGCTAGCGCCTCCCATGCGATGCCTTGATCTTGCCAACACGGCGTCCTGCGGGGCGACCGCCTTGGCCCTTCGCCACTTCAAGGAAAGAGAACCCTAGAGGCTCCGTAGCAAAAAAAAACACACGGCGTCCCCGGAAGCCCCGACCTTTGCCCATCGGAGGAGGCCACGCCCACACGGAGCATAGCTCATGCGGAGCGCCCGGTCTCCGTGCGAGCCTACTCCGTCTGGCTTGCATCCTCTCCTGACACAAGGGCGCCCTCGAGGGCGCGAAGTCTTTCGCGCTTCGCGCTTCGCGGGTCGGCTCCGATTCCTCATCCTCCTGTTCTCCCCTGGGAGGCGGCGCGAGGGCGCGAAGTTATTCGCGCTTTCGCGCTCCCGCGCAGCGCGAGAGCGCGAAGCTGGGAGCCCTTATCACAGGAGGCTACGTCCACGCGGAGGAAGCCCACGCGGAGTGCTCGGTCTCCGCTGGGGCCTCCTCCGTCTGGACGCCGCCCCTCTGGACCCCGGCGGGGCCGGCCCGGCATCCCCGGGCCGCCTCTGTGACGGCGCCAGGGCCGGGCGAGGGCCCCCGGCGGCCGACAGCGGTCCCGACCAGCCCGCTCGGAGTTTCCACGGCGCTGGGGTCTGGGCCTGCCCTGAGTCAGGAGGGGAGAGAACACACAGACAGAATGAGTCGTCGGTTTCCCCAGAAAAGATGGGAAACTATGGGAGGTGGGGGGAAGACAAACACCCAGAACATTTGGAAGAACACAGGGAATGCGGTCGTTTGTGTCTATTTCTTTGTGTGTCCCAGGGCCCCTTCACTGAGATCCGACGTTGCGGAAAAACTGCAACACCGCGAACAATTCCCGACCCGAGCACTGCAACCCCCCTTCTGCGCGGCACTCTTCGAGCCGGACCGATGCCTGACGGTCCCGGGGCCCGAAACGAGGCAAGAAAGTCCAGCGCGAGAAAATTGCAACGCCCGGATCTCAGGGTCTGGGTCTGCTGCTGCGGCCGCTGCTCTGGCGACCGCCGAGGTCGAGTCGGCGTCACCCCAACATACTTATACTATATGTGCGTCCCCCCCCCCCCAGGGGTGACGCGCGCACCGAGAACTCTTCTAGCACATGCGTCGTGGCGGCCGCTTTCTGGCCTCACCGCTCGGGAAACGATGTACTACAAGATGGGTCTACTGTGTGTCCGGGTCGGACGCGCGCCTCTGGGGAGGACACCTGGCACCAGTAGGTCTCCTGTGCGTCGCATCGAGGGCCGCCGTCGAAGCCGCCGCCGCCGCCAGTCCGGATAGACCGCCCACGCTGCGGGTGGCTGCCCGGCCGGCCCCCTCGGCAGCATACCCACGCCGCCTCTCGTCTCTCCAATCTAGGCTTTGAGTCGGGCACCTCCCCTCTACCGGAGGAATATTCCAGAAAGGTAAGAAAAATAGTAAGGGGGCGACTTTTAGCTCGTTCTTGTTGCTGCTATGTTTGAGTTTTTTTTAATTTGTTTGTCAATTTTTAGTTTTTCGTCCAAAATCCGCCTGTAGGAGGACACGCCCGACCAACATCAGGCCTCCCAGATGGTGTCGGCGTAGATGTGGTCGGAGGATCGCTCTGATTTTTTTCACGTCGATTTCGCCGGTGCATCGCCGACGTATTAGCGATGCGGCGCGATCCTCCGACCCCACCTACTCCGACCCCATCTAGGAGGCCTCTATCCAAGGAGAATCTTTGTTTTAGTAGTTGAGTTTTTTTGTGAAATAATCGGTGCGCCCGTGACGTCCGTTATGGGGGGGGTGCCCCTCTCACTCCCCCTTCTCCGTCACGGTACCGGACATACGCTTGGGGGGT
Organism: Prorocentrum cordatum; assembly: GCA_963575745.1. NCBI lineage: Eukaryota > Dinophyceae > Prorocentrales > Prorocentraceae > Prorocentrum > Prorocentrum cordatum. The sequence goes on from CAUYUJ010014217.1 coordinate 30,184, forward strand.
GCTGGTTCTCCCACAGGCATGGCGCGGTGCTCACAGATATGCTGTGGTGCTGACAGGCATGCTTTGGTGCTCACAAGCGTGCTGTGGTGGTACCCGCAGGGCCGCCCCCACCCTTCCCCCCCGTATCGGACGCTACGGGGGGGGGGAATACGCAACAATTTCAAGCGCGCCCTTCCTTTTCTCCTCGCCTCCCGCCTGCGCCCCTGTGCCTCACTTCGCAACGGATGCGCCTCTCGCTGCTTGCACGACCGCTTGTTGGACCCGAGTCGCCGCAGACCGTACACAAATTCGCCCAGGGCGCCGTCTCGCGCCGGCGCCGCAGGTCGCACGGCCAGGGGCCCAGCCGCTCCCGAGGTCTCCCGCGCTCCAGCCCCAGATCTCCATCGGCGGCGCCTTCTTTCGCAGCGGGCGGTGCTGCTTTGTTTGGGGCCCTGGGACCCCACCAGATCGATACAGTGGGGGCGCGCATCAAGAAACCATCTGCTTTTCGCCAGGGTATCCTGGGTTTCTTCGCTCCTCGCGCTGCGCGGTGACCTCCCGCAGCAGTTGAAGGAGCTGCTGCGTTCAGGGTGCTCCAGGCTTCCCCCTCAGGTGCACCTCGCGCACGGGCTCTCAGGGTTGGGTTTCCTGCGGCCGCGCCCGCATTGTACGCTTCGAAGGAGTGAAATGGCGCAGGAAGCTGGGGTCCAGGGCTCCAGTCTTTCACCACGCTGCAAGGTTCTCGCGCCGCTGGATGTCAGGGGGGGGGGCTGGCCCCGGCGGTCTCCCGCCTTTCGGCCCCAGATCTCCGTCGATGGTGGTGCGACTTTTTCAGTCCGGCCGCGTTTCTCCTCGATGTCGGCGGGACAATCGGGAAACGGATCTCCGCGGCAGAAAGCTGCAGCAGGGGCCGGGGTCGCGAGCCCTGGGGCCGCGCAGAGGACGTTTGGGGGCCCAGCCTCCTCCAACTCCTCCGCCACTCTTAGGTCGGGCCTGTCACTCTACAGGAGGAATGTTCAAAAATTGTTGAAAGATAGTACGGGGACAATTTTTTGAGTATGCTATTTGAGGGTAGTTTTTGACTGCTTTTGGTTTTTCTCCCCAAATCCGCCTGTAGGAGGACATGCCCGACCTAACACCACCCTCATATCCCTCCTCCCTCCCCCCCCCCCGGCATGCACATGTTCAAAACGCCCCCGCCGAAACCTCCCTCATCCCTGATTCCAACGTCCACTCGCCGAGGCTTCGTGGCCCTCTGTGGGCTTCAGTCGAGACTCGCTTCCCTTCCGTTCGTCTTCCTCACAAGTAACTCCGCAATGTCGCTCCACCAGACGTGTCCGAAGGCTAGGCCGGGCGTGTCGCTTGAGACTTCTTTGCAATCTTAGAACTTCAGCAGTTGCACAGGTGGAGGGCTGGTGGTTTTCAGATATGGTTGTCGCTTTAGCGCCGCACATGCGTCTTCAACCATACCAGCAGTGTCACGCTCTCGCCTTTGGCGTCGCGCGCACTCGGTAAAGCTATCGTGCATTTACACGGATGGAGACTGGCATGTTTTCAGCATGGGAGCTCTCTCCCGCGACTTCCCTGATACAAACATATTGCCATCAGTGGAGCATTGTGCAACATTGCGCGGATGGAGATCGGTTCTTTGTTCAGAGCGAGGCTGTGTTTGGACATTTGCTTTACTTGTAGAGCCCCACCTTCTCGCATTCCTTATCGCTCGAACGGTGGAAGGCGGCTCCCTTCGAAACGGAGCTCCCGCCTGCATCGCGGGCCCGTGGGGCGCTCGGTCCTCCTCTCCTCTGCTCTCGTGCTCGTGCCTTTCTGCTCCACCTGCTCCTCCGTCGTGGCTCGTCCCATTGCCCGCTTGGGAGGAGGAGGAGGAGGAGGAGGAGGAGGAGGAGGAGGAGGAGGAGGAGGAGGAGGAGGAGGAGGAGGAGGAGGCGAGCAGGAGGAGGAGGAGGAGGAGGAGGAGGAGGAGGAGGAGGAGGAGGTGCTTGCTCAGATTTGAAGGCCGATCGGGGACCTTGAGCCGCCAGATTTAAAGGCCGATCTGGGACCTTGGCCCCCCCTCGGCTCTTCCACCCCCTGGTGCTGGCCCGCCTCCTCCGCCACCTCGTCTCCCTGTCTATCCAGGTGGCCTCCCGAGGCCGCCGGCCTGGCCCCCTCCGATCCCGCGCGCGCGGCATGCCCCGGCACTGCCCGACTCCTCCGGGCGGGCGGTCTCCGGGAACCCTTCGGCACGCGAGCACGGCCACCACGCCCGCCTCTCTGGGCTGGGCGTCCCCCTTGCCGAGGACGGGGCGTCCCGCCTGTCAGCAGCCGCGCGGGCCAGGGGAGGCACACGGCGCGGGTGTTCGTTGAGGAATGTGTCCAGGAGGCTTCAGGCCCTGGAGGATCCCTTAACTGTCATGGCCAAGCCTCAATGGATGCTCCACCTAGTTTCAAACCCTGGATTCTTTATCCAATGGTTGCTTACCCAATGCCCTCACCGTATGAGACGTGGCCCGCCGGAGAGCAGAGCGGTGCAGTCGAGAGGTGCACACGTGTGGCAGCCGGACGGAGGAAGCGGAAGACACGCCGCGAAGCGCCAGAGAGAAGGAAGAGCAGAGTAGGGAAGAGTGCCAGAGCCAGAAGCTGCGACGTGTGCCAAACCCGGAAGCTGCGAGTATGTGATCAGGGTGAGGGGGCCGAGCGGTCATTCACTGTTCCTGGGTGCATGGCCGAAGTGGGCTTCCGCGGTGCGGATTGCTGTTGTGATTGCTGTAGCTGCTGTTGTGGTTGTGGTTGTTGTTGTTGTTGAATATTATTACTTCTAAAGAATAATTATTGTTGGGCCCCCTGGTGCACGCCCCCCTCGCCGCGCCTAGGCCGCAGCCACATTTTCATTATTTTCGTGAGGAAGTCTCAGGCAAAACGATGTGTACAAGATCCGGTTGTTTTGTTGACGCCCGCTTTCCCGGTCAAAAAACAATATAAGATGACATGTCTTGTTCTAACATAGTCAAACTTCAAGAATCCTTTGCAACAAATGACACGAAGTGCACACTCGCGCGCGCAAGATGAAATCCTTCCAAAACCTTAGTTGTCGTAGCGATTTTAACATAAAAACATGAAAAACCCAATGGTTTTTCAAAAAAAAAGTTTCAAAAATTCATCCCGCGCGCTCTTGCGGATTTCTTAGGAAACCCAATACTTTTTCAACATTTCTGTCAAACGGGCTCTTGCGAGCAACTTTTTCACGTGCTTCGAACTTCTGCAACAACGGTTGCGCGCCTGCCAGGGCCATCATCCCTGTCAAATAATACCATATGGGACACATTCGTTTTTTCTTCGCGCGCGCACGCCGAAATCTTCAAACACCATTGGGTTTCTTAAGAATTTCAGCACCGCGTATCATAAAATCGCACGAATCGCACCGTAGGTCCTCGAAAAACACGTGCACGGATTTTCAAAATTTCTACCCGCGCGCGCTGTCCGAATCCTTAAAAACCAATGGTTTTTCAACATTTATGTTACATGAGCTCGCGCGAGCTACTTTCGCAAGCTCTTTCAACGGCGTTCGCGCGCCTGCCAGGGGCCACAATCCGCCAGTGTAGTAGCCACGCGCCAGTGTAGTAGCCACGGTCGTCCGCAGGCCACGAAGTGAAGTGTCCGAACGTCATAGGGCGGGAAGCTGGGTGTGGGTGGTGGCGAAGAGTCGTTTGGAAATGTGGTAGAGCTTGAACCGGCCCCCCCACAAAGTGGGGGTATTGGCGGGCGTCGTATGAAAACCCTGGCACTGGTGAGAACGGAGTGTCCCCACGTGCTAGTAATTGTTGTTGTTGTTGTTGTTGTTGTTGTTGTGGTTGTTGTGGTTGTTGTTGTTGTTGTTGTTGTCGTTGTCGCTGTCGTTGTTGTTGTCGTTGTTGTTGTTATTGCTGTTGTTGTTGTGGTTGTTGTTGTGGTTGTGGTTGTTGTGGTTCTTGTGGTTGTTGTGGTTGCTGTCGTTGTTGTCGTTGTTGTGGTTGTTGTGATTGCTGTTGTTGTGGTTGTTGATGTTGTTGTTGTTGTTGTGGTTGTTGTTGTGGTTGTTGTTGTTGTTGTTGTTGTTGTTGTTGTTGTTATTATGGTTGTGGTTGTGGTTGTGGTTGTGGTTGGTATGATTGTTGTTGTCAACGTTGTTGTTGCTGCTGCTGCTGTTGTTGTTGTTGTTGTTGTTGTTATCGTTGTTGTTGTCGTTGTTGTTGTAGTTGTTGTTATCGTTGTTGTTGTCGTCGTTTTTGTTGTTGTTGTTGTTGTTGTTGTTGTCGTTGTTGTTGTGGTTGTTGTTGTGGTTGTTGTTGTTGTTGTGGTTGTTGTTGTTGTTGTTGTTGTTGATGTTGTTGTTGTTGTGGTTGTTGTTGTGGTTGTTGTTGTTGTTGTTGATGTTGATGTTGTTGTTGTTGTTGTTGTTGTTGTTGCTGGTGGTTGCTTGATGTTTGTTGTCTGTTGTCGTCCCGCACGCGACATGGCCCGCGACCCACCCGCGACCGCCCCGCGACCGCCCCCTCACTCTTGATCGCAACTGCGGGGTGCTACGCATACTGGGACAACTCGCTCACCGAAGAGGCCCACTGTTGCCGCGGTCTTCCACGCCCTCGCTTGACGGCCCACCCTTGCGGCGTCTGAAGAGGAGCGTGCCGCCCCTTGCCACGGACGCGCCAGGGAGGGCGCAGGCCCCGCTATCGAAGCAAGGCCCTTCAGATCTGACGCCGCGAGACATCGAGCAAAGCACGAGCGAGCGAATCTCGACTGGAGCCCTCGGCCCCATCCTTCTGCAGCATTTGTCGAGCTAGATCGATCTGCGAGGGTCCTCGAGCCCGACACCCAGCGAAAATGCCTGGTGTGCAAGAGTTACAAAGCCGGATTTGAGGGAGGAGGGAGTGCGCATCGTTTGACCGATCCCCATCCCCGCTGGCATGGCCCTGGCCCACTGGTATTGGCTGTTCCCTTCGAGTTTTGAGGGGCATATCCCAACCAGGGGGGGGGTGGGATGATGAGGCTGAGATGCCATGGCCTGGTGGGGATGGGGATATATTGAACGCTTCTGAGGACCTCTGGACCTCTCCCTGTTTGCGCTCAGACCAGAATCTCGAGGCGAACCTGGCCATGGCGACGAGGGCCTCCCGAGAGGCCCAGCATGGCGAAGACGAGCCAAAGGTAGCGGCATCGATGTCCTTTTCTGCGTATGCACTCTGTTTTTTCGACCTGTGGAGGGAGGAAGGAGGAGGAAGAGGAGGAGGAGCAGGAGGAGGAGGAGGAGGGAAGAGGAGGAGGAGGAGGAGGAGGAGGAGGAGGAGGAGGAGGAGGAGGAGGAGAGGAGGATGAGGAGGAGGACGAAGGAGGGGCAGGAGGAGGAGGAGGAGGAGGAGAATGGGGAAGAGGAGAGAGGAGGGAGGAGGAGGAGGAGGAGGAGGGAGGAAGGAGGAGGAGGAGGAGGAGGAGGAGGAGGAGGAGGGAGGGGGAGGGAGGCCCCGCGCGCACACGCCATCCGCCGGGCAGGCGTTGCGCAGGGGGGGGGGGAGGGGGGGGGCGCCGCTCCCGCGGCGTGCGCGGGCGGGGGCGCAGCTCGGGAGCGACACAGGCCCCGGGTGAGGAGGGAAGCGAGGACGGGGATCGGACGATGGTGGTGGTGGTCGTGGTGGTGGTCGTGGTGGTGGTGGTGGTGGTGATGGCTGTGATGATGAGTATGATGATGATGATGATGATGATGATGATGATGATGATGATGATGATGATGATGATGCTGATGCTGCTGCTGCTGCTGACTGCTGCTGCTGATGATGATGATGATGATGATGATGATGATGATGATGATGCTGATGATGCTGATGATGATTGATGATGATGATGATGATGAATGATGATGATGATGGATGAATGAGGAGGAGGAGGAGGAGGAGGAGGAGGAGGAGGAGGAGGAGGAAGGAGAAGGAGGAGGAGGAGGGAGGAGGAGGAGGAGGAGTAGGAGGAGGAGGAGAGGAGGAGAGGAGGAGAGGGGGCAAGAGGAGGAGAGGGGGCAAGAGGAGGAGGAGGCTGACGATGACGATGACGACGTTGATGAGGATGGTGATATGAGGACGGTGGTACGAGGATGATGATGGTTAGACGGTGGTGGCGGTGGTGATGGTGGTGATGTTGGTGGTGATGGTGGTTATGACCATGATGATGGTGATGGTGGTGATGATGATACTGCTGATGCCGATGCTGCTGCTGACGATGATGATGATGATGATGATGATGCTGATGATGCTGATGATGACGATGATGATGATGATGATGATGCTAATGCTGATGCTGATGTTGCTGCTGCTGCTGATGCTGATGCTGATGCTGATGTTGATGATGATGATGATGATGATGATGATGATGATGATGATGATGATGATGATGATGATGATGATGATGATCATGGCGTTGCCGCCGATGGCGGTGGCATCGACGACGACGAAGATGATAGTTGTCGAACTGACAGGCACCTTCGGTGCCTCCTTCTCCTTATGCTGCTGCTCATCCTCCCTCCCTGTGTGCCCCGAGGGGGCCCCTCCCGTAGGGGAGGGGTCGGGACCCTAGGGTCCCCCTGGCGCAGGCGGGGAGCGCCGGGCCCGAGGGGCGAAAAGCCCCCGCACCCCGGGGGACGCCGCCAAAGCGCGGTTTCCTTCCCCCGGGGGGGTCGCCAGGCCCCGTGTGCTTCCCCAGGGCGGTGCTGGGTTCCCCCCCAGCACTGGCCGCCCTGGGGCGGGGTCGGCGGCCCGTCCCTGTCGTGTCGCTCGTTCGTGTCGTGTCGTTCGTGTCGCGTCGTTCGTTTCGTCCCCCTGTCGTGTCGTGTCGTGTCGTGTCGGGGTCCCGGGGTCCGAAACGCGGCCACCCATGGAGTGGGTGGTGGGTAGGGTTGGCGCGGAGCACGTGCTCCTGCGCCCCCTACCCCGACCAGGGAGCGCGGAGCACGGTCTCCTGCGCTCCCTGGTCGCGCTCCGGTCGCGCCACGAGGGCACGGCCCCGACCGTGGCGCGACCGTCTTTTTCTCGCTGGCACTCGCCACGCCAGCGGAGTCATGTGGCTGATCATGGGTCGACCCAAAAAAAAAATCCTCCCTCCCTGTGTTCTCCTCCGCGTCCTCCGCTTCCACCTTCCCCTCCTTACCCTCCTCCCATCCTCCTCTCTCCGCCTCCTTTCGCTCCCCTATCCCTCTTCCTGATAAAAAAGCCTTCGTCGCACCATACGGCGCGTTGGTAGAGCGGCGAGCCAGGCGTTTCACAGGACACTTCCACACCGTTCATGACTTTGAAGCTGCGCCCAGGCTGGTACCGCGCTGGAGGGCTTCCCTAAAGCGCACGGTCAACTTCTCCGCGGCGGACATCGACTTGCTCTCCCTGGGATGCGCACCAACGGCAATGGAGTCGCGGGTCATGTACGGCCGGGTTGTCATCGCCTGGCAATTGTATATATTTGTACATTTTCTCGCATGTTGTGGACTGTGTGGCATGTCCCGGCTGTGTGTTTGCAGGTACGTATGGAGGGCGGGCGGTTCTCAACATGTGGTTCGCGCCTCAGCGCCGCGCACACTCGTCATGCGATCCCCCAACAGTTCAACGCAGCCATTGGGCACGGGTGGTTCTAAACCTATTGGCGCCGCCCTGGAGCCGGGCGCATTCATGTGAATCGTCGCCGACGGCTACGCCGACAGAGGGCGGCTCCTCTTTCGAAACGCGGCTCCCGCCGTGGCTGCGCTCACGTTCGCTTCGCGTGGTTGCTCCAGTTGCACACGGAGGGAAGGCGATTCTTTTTGAATGTGTGTGTGTGTTTGTGTGTGTGTATGTGTGTGTATGTTTGGCAAATCTTCACAGCTCATGGCCATAACTGTAAGTGTGCGCAACATCGACTGGCTGGAGGTTCGTTTCTGTTTAAATTGGGATTTCCCCCAGGAGGTCCTTACTTTGAAATTTGTTAAATTGTGCAGCAGTTAAATGGTGCAGCAGCTGCGCATATGGATTGCGATTCCTCATCAATGGTGCTGGTGCTGGGCGCGCCTCCGTTGCCGCATCTGCTGCCGAGGACAGTAATCAGGATATGGTCCGCGTGAGCGGACCTGCGCATGCCGCGTCAATCTTTGCCCGGACTGGTCCCGACATGCGCCAGCAAAGTGTTGCCACTTTTGCACCCACGACTATCATCGACCGTCGTCATCGACCATGTAAATTTCACCGCCGCCACGAGGGGTTGGGGCGAGGGAGGGAGGAGAAAGAGAGAGAGAGGAAGTGGAGGAGGAGGAGGAAGAGGAGGAGGAGGAGGAGGAGAAGGAGGAGGAGGAGGAGGAGGAGAAGGAGGAGGAGGAGGAAACGTCGTGGCTCGAACGACGGTGAAATCCCGAAGAGCGCTGTCCATTGGCGCTCGACGTGGCGGCTCCCCCACTGCGACGTCACCCAGCTGCCTGCGGCAAGTTCCGCCACCGTGCCTGGGTTGTGTCGGGGGAGCGTAAGACCCGGGTTTGCCAGGACTCGGGTTCGCCATCGTTTTTTGACGACCGCGCCTCGGATTTTGACTAGGAGGAGTTTCGTGGGATGTCTGCAGCGGGAGGCCTCGTCAAAATGCAGGCTCGGCCTCGTCATTTTTTTGACGACCTCGTCGGGCCAACCCGAGTCCCCCGTACCCGGGTCTTACGTCTCCCCGATTGTGGGTGTGAAGCCTATTTGATATTCGTTGGGATCTCGTGGGGGTCCCCTCGAAGGGCCTTTTGGAGGCAGTTTTGAGGCCTCTCCGGGGCCGTTTTGGGACCTTTTTGGGGCCTCTTCTGGGCCTCTTGGGCGCCTCTTGGGGCCTGTTAGGGGGCCTTTTTGGGGCCTCTTGGGGCCTGTTGGGCGCCTCTGGGGGCCTCCTGGCTCCTGGGGGCCTCTTCGGGCGGAAAGCTCGTATTTTCAGTTCGTGTTCCCTCTCTAGGGCTCGTTTTTTGGACGTCTTAGGGCCCTCTTGGGCCCTCTTTGGCCTCTTGGGCCATCTTGGAGCGTCGGAAAGCCGAAAAGACGAGAAAGTTTAGATCCCCCAGACCCATGGAACATCAATGATTTTTGCCCCTTGGGGCCCTCTTGGGAAGCTTCTTGGAGGCCTCTTGGGACGTCTTGGAGGAATCTTGGGCCATCGCGGGACATCTTGGGCGTCCTCGAGCGATCGTTCCGCGACTCGGGGCCTTCTTGGACGGTCTTGGTGTCCTCCTGGGCCGTCATGGAAACCTTGGAGAACCCTAGGGAGGCGCCATGGCCGCCCAGGGGCCCCCCCGGGAGTGGGGGCGATGAAGTGTGACCTGGGAGGTGGGGGCCCCCTTAGAAAAACTACAGAAACCCTTGGCGTTCTTCCGCGCCTCAACGTGCCGCAGGCACGGTGGCGGATATCGAGCAGGATCCTCCCGGCAAGTTCTCTGCAGCAGCTGTTCTCGCATCGGCGTCAGCGGAAGTGTCGGGATCGGAGTAGAGTTCGGAAACGGGGGGGTGGCAGGGCCCGCTGAATTTACCTGGCATGGCTGCCGGCAGCACCGCCGACCGCTCTGCCACCAGCCGACCCAGAAGGGCCCACCAAAACCTGCGACAGGCTCCTCCGTGCGCCCGCGAGCGAGCCCCCAAACCACCCGCCCGCCCAACCCGACGCGGCCGACGCCGCACACGGCACGGCCGCCGCCCGCGCAGCGGCAGGCCGATCATGCCGCGGCCGGCGCACCGACCGCCCGCTGCCACGGCCGGCCCAGCTGACCCTCCCACGGCAGCCGCTCGCGCGCGAGCGAGCGCGGCCCTGCCGACGACCACCGCCGCACCCCCGCGGCCGCAGGGGCCCGCCCGCGGGAGCCCGGCGGGGCTCGGCGGGCCAGTGCGGCGCCGACGGCAGCACCGCGACGTGTCGGCGATCTCGAGGAGCAGCTTCGGCGCCTCCCGTCTGCACGAGCGAAATTCAGGCGGGGAAAACACACACAGACACGATTGATCGTCGATCCCCCAGGAAATATGGGAAAATATGGGCAAAGGGGGGGAAGACGACAACCGAGGAAATCTGGGAAAAGATGGGGGATTCTGTCATTTGTGTGTATTTATTTGCGTGTCCCAGGGCCCCTGCAGAAATGGGCACGGAAAGAATGGGTACAATGCCCAACAGCGGATCTGGTTCATTTTGAACAGGGCTCGCTGTCGGTGTCGCCGCGGCCTGTGTCCATTTGAAACAGAGGGCCGCCTGCCCAACAGCGGCCGCTGTTGGTTCGGGACAACATTTGCTGTTGGGCGTTCTGCCCATTGTCTCCGTGCCCATTTCGGGCGTCCAAATCCAGGAGGCCGCCATCCACCAGCGTGCTGAGCGCCACGCGATTGACCAGACGCCGGGTGAGCGGCGGAAGAGAGCGGGGTCGACCGCGTGGACGTCCGCGCGCAAGCTTCTCGCATAACCTGGCGGGTGAGCGCCCTCTTCTCCACGCGGTGTGCCGCGCTGGCGTCCCGCGTAAGTCGCGGCGTAAGGTCGCCATGTCTCGAAGAAGAAAAACGCCACAAATATAAACTTTCACGCGGATTTCTCGGATCCAGCTGGACCCCTCGGCGGCGCCTCGGGCGCCGCCCCTGGAGCGCTCCGCGCGCCAGGGAGGGGGGCCCGGCGCAGATCCAAGAAACCAGCGCGGAGCGCCAAAAATTTACGTTTATGGCGTTTTTTTTCTTCCAATGTTCTTCACTAGCGAAATGGGTACGGAAAGAACGGGTACAATGCCCAACAGCAGTTCCTGTTCATCTTGAACAGGACTCGCTGTCCAAGCCGCCGTGGCCTGTGTCCACTTGAGACAAAAGGCCGCCTGCCCAACAGCGGCCGCTGTTGGTTTGGGACAACATGTGTTGTTGGGCATTGTGCCCATTCTTGATGAGGCCCGGCGCCACGCAGGGGGCCCAGGGCCCCGAGGGGATGATTTCTGCTTCATCTCTGCGTCCTGCGTGGCACGTTTCGGCCGCCGAGGCCCGTTGATAGATGTCGGGCCCCGGGAAGGTGGATGGGGGGCGCAAGACTGCCCCTGGGGCCTGGCGTCGGCGAGCGTGCCGCGCCGCTGGTTCTGGCCGTGCACGGGCCCCTGGGCCCCCCCGAGTCACGAAGAGAGCATGACGGAGGGCTGTCGCTGTCTTCAGATCCTGGGGGCCCTTGCCGGGCTCCGGGGCCGTCGAAGGGCAGCTCAGGATGAAAAACACCAGTCCCGAGGAATGGGTTCCAGACTGCTGGGGTCGACGTTGTGAAAAACCTGACGTCGGGGTCTGGGTCCAGCATGGTGGGCTTGTCGTCCATTGCCACCAGCACAGGCAGATGAGGGAAGGGGGTCCTCCTCTTCCTCCTCCGGATCCTCCACCCCCTTCCACGAAGGATTGCAAATCCTTCGTTTGTTTGCAATCCAAACTTTTTTGCAATCCTTCGTTTGTTTTGCAATCCTTTTTTTTGTTTTTATTGTTTTTTTTTGTTTGTTGCAATCCTTCGTTTTTTTTTTTTTTTTTTTTTTGTTTGTTTCATTCCTCCAAGTTATGGTGGTGGTGGTGGTGGAAAACAGGCCCATCACAGCACTCACGCGCAAGGACTGCATGCTCCGAGCGTGCTCGACCCTGCCCCGCGCGCTCCTCTCCCTCCCCCCCCCCGCCGCCCGCCGTGCCCCACGCGGCCACGCGCACCCCACGCCTGTCTTCGAGCGCGGCTATGACTCTCGCCGCTGCGACGAAAGACGCTGCGCCGCTGGTTCTCCCCGTCCTCCTCGTCCTCCTCGCGGCCCGCTGCGCTTCGGCGCGACACGCTGTCCGCTTTCCTGCTCCCCCGCGTCCACGCCCCGAGCGTCTTCCAGCCTCCCGCCCCACGCAGCGGAGCGATACGCTGCCCGCTCGCAAGGGATAGCGTGCCGCTGGGGCCGCCGCCGCGACACGCCAAGCAAAACTTCCCGACCGCAGAGGGGGTCGGAGGATTGCGCCGCATCGCCGATGCAATGGCGATGCGGCTCGATGCGGGGCCCGATTTTCTCTGCGCTGACGGCGTCGATGCGTCGCCGACGTCGCCGCTGCATCGCCGATGTATCGGTGATGCACCGATGATGCGGCGCGATCCTCCGACCCTCCCTACTTGGACTCCATCTAGGAGGCATCTAAACGAGCGGCAACATATCGAACTTTCGGAGCTTCGCGCGGATTTCTCGCATCGGCGCTGTGCCTCCCCGTTCGCCACCCCTTTTTTGGCGGGCCGCTTGGGTGAATCTAGCTTTCGTTCTCGCGCTGCGCGCGGGAGAGGACTGTTGGCCTTCGCCTGGAGTCCTGCCTGCCTGCGCAAACACAAACTCTCGGAGCTCCGCGCGGACTTCTGGGATCGATGCTGGGCCCCCCCGCGTGCTGAGGGGGGCCCAGCGTCCGTCGATCAAAGAAGTCCGCGCGGAGCCCCGAACGCTTGTGTTTGTGCAGTCTTTTCGTCCTCCATGTGCCTTCCTTGAGGCAGTGCCCCACAGAGTCGCCCTTTGGCGTCTCGAATCGTACAGCGGGCGCGGAGACGGATCATCGTCCGGACGCGGGCGCTTTCTCGATCTCTCCCTCGATCTCTCCCTCGATCTCTCCTCTGGCAGCCTTCCCAGGCCGCCGACCGCGGCGAGCGAGACCCCACGGCGGTGCCGGAGACCCTGGGCGACCCCGCAAAATTCTCCTCCTCCTCCTCCTCCGCCTTCTCCCTCTCCTCCTCCTTCTCCCCCTCCTCTTCCTCCTCCTCTTTCTCCTCCTCTTCCTCCTCCTCTTTCTCCTCCTCCCCCTCCTCCTCCTCCTCCTCCTCCTCCTCCTCCTCCTCCTCTTTCTCCTCCTCCTCCTCCTCCTCCTTTTCCGCCTCCCTCCTCCTCCTTTTCTCCTCCTCCTCCTCTCCTCCTCTTTCTCCTCCTCCTCCTCCTCTCTTCCTCCTCTTCCCCTCCTCCTCCTCCTCCTCCTCCTCCTCTCCTCCTCCTCCTCCTCCTCCTCCTCCTCCCCCCCCTCCTCCTCCTCCTACTCCTCCTCCTCCTCCTCCTCCTCCTGGCAGGCGTGGCCTCGCTGCGCCGCCCCTTCGGGATGGGCAACAACTTTGCAAGGCGCGCGCCGGGCGGGGGGCCCTGCGGGGGGGCACCGCTTTGGAGCGCCGGGCCCAAGCGGACGCGGGCGGGCGGCAGGAGGGCTCCCCAGCCACCTCCACCTCCTCCTACTCCTCCTCCTCCTCCTCGTTCTCCTCCTCCTCCTCCTCCTCCTCGCCTCCTCCTCCTCCTCCTCCTCCTCCCCCTCCTCCCTCCTCCTCCTCCTACTCCTCCTCCTCCTCCTCCTCCTCCTCCTCCTCCTCCTCCTCCTCCTCCTCCTCCTCCTCCTCCTCCTCCTCCTCCTCCCCCTCCTGGTATGACAACGTTTTGTGTGTCAAGGTTGAGCTACACTGTCAATGCCGCGCTCTCCTGGGGCTTGGCTGTGCTCCTGCTCGTTAAACGTGTGTCACGTGTGTGGAGCTGCGCTGTCAGTGCCGCGCTCTCCTGTGGCTTTGCTGTGTTCCTGCTCGCACCGCACGCCGCCAGAGGTGGCGGGGAGCTTGAGAGATCCACCTACCAAAAGAGCGCTGGGCCCAAGCGGACGCGGGCGGGCGGCATCCTGCCCACCGCGCAAACCCCATCCACAGACATCGGGCGCCTCGGAAAGATCGAAGCGGCCGGTTCGTCGCCGTTTGTTGGCGTCTCGAGGCCAGTCTCGGGACTCGGGGACGTCAGCAACAACTCGGAACGGAAAGCTTGCCTTGGCAGAGGGGTCGAGAGTTCTGGGGACCCACGCATCGAACACATCGAAGTGCCAGATGTCTGGGTCTCGTTCCCTCGGATGCCGCGCAGCGTGCCAGAGCTCTGAGAGCACAACGGGTCCGAGAGGGAAGCGCCCTCCATCCAGAACGCTCATACCATATTGCGAAGGCCTCACGGCCGGTGCCACCGACCCTGAAGGCAGACGACGACGACGACGACGACGACGACGACGACGACGACGACGACGACGACGACGACGACGACGACGACGACGACGACGGCAGCGGCGGCGGCGGCAACGACCATGGCGGGGGCGGCAACGACGACGACGCGGACGTGGGCCAGAGTCCTCAGGGATGGTTCTTGGGGTCTCTTCGGAAGTCTCTCGGAAGAAGCGTGTTCGTGGCGCACCCACGCTGTCTTGTGCGCAGTTCTCCTATCAGCGGTCCCGCTTAGGCTGCGAACGCGGTGTGCGATCGCCATCGCTGCGACAAAAAATGGTTCGCGGCGCCCGCACGAACATCGCTGCGTGGAACCGAGGAGGGCAACAGAGGCCGATTCTGCCCCCTCCTGCGTGTCTGGCTGTGCTTGTGCAGCTCGTGTCTCGTGCCAGCAGCTAGTCGGCCGCATTCGGCATCTCGTTTTTTTGTGTGTTTTTTGTTTCTCCGTCTCTCTCCTCCTCCTCTTCCTCTCGGCCTGGTCTAGCATGGTGGAGTCCCCTTTCCCCTCAGTTGGGAAGCTGGCAATTCCCATGATCGGGCCTTCACACCAGGGAAACAAACAGAGGCCGATTCTGACTATATTCTGGCTGGGAGGTTTTTCTTCGTTCCCCCCGCCCTTGCGCAATCCGCAGCTGTGTGGGTCACGTCCATTTTTGATTTGTAGTGTGCTGCGGCTGGTTGCCTATGAGGTGCGCTTGTTTGAGCAAAGTGGCAGTTTTCAACGGCAGTCCCACCACGAGTGGGCACAGAGGCAGGGCGCTTTCGTTGCTTCGTTTCTGTGTGGTGCAGGCAGGGATGCCAATAGTTTCTGGTGCCCTGGCGTCGGCAGACGTCGAGTCCCCTTCCCCAAACCAGCGCAAGAGCTCCTGGGCCGAAGTGTGGGTGACATGATCCATCGGGGGCATATGGCCTCAGTCTCCACCTGGTTATCCCACTGGCTGGAACATCAAGGCCACTTCCGCATGCCTGCAAGTGTCTGCATCTCGCCACTGTGCAGGGTATCTGCTGACGAATGTAGGCTTTGAGCGTCAGTCCCCCTGGCAATAGCGCAACCCATGGACAGCGTTGTGCAGGCCGCCCCCACATGGCTGGCCTAGCAGGCGCATGACAACCGAGTATCGTTCAATCTGGCCGAGGTTCGAGGCCGTCCTTTTGATGCTTCCCCCTTGACGCCGTCAACGACTCCCAGCCTGGGTCTGGTCACTTCAAGTGGTAGTCCCATGCAACTCGCACTGGCACACAACCCTGGCCAACCGATCGCCTTGCATCGATCCCAAGTCGGCCGCAGGAGGAGGAGGAGGCGGAGGAGGAGGAGGAGGAGGAGGAGGAGGAGGAGGAGGAGGAGGAGGAGGAGGAGGAGGAGGAGGAGGACGAGGCGGAGGAGGAGAGAGGAGGAGGAAGGAGGGAGGAGAAGGAGGAGGAGGAGGAGGAGGAGGAGGAGAGGAGGAGGGGAGGAGGAGGAGGAGGAGGAGGAGGAGGAGGAGGAGGAGGAGGAGGAGGAGGAGGAGGAGGAGGAGGCGGGTTGACCCGGGCCAGGCTGTGGGCTTGCAAGCGTGAGGCCAGGACATGCCAGGATGCCCACCTCTCGGCACACCGAGCCCGTGGCCTGCCCTGGCTCCCTCTGGCCGGTTTCCCGACCCCGCTGTACTGCTGGGCATCGGAGCTGTAGCTCTAGGCCTCCTAGATGGGCTCGACGGGTCGGAGGATCATGATGGGCCCGTTTTCCACCACCACCACCACCACCACCACCACCACCACCACCACCACCACCACCACCACCACCACCACCACCACCACCACCACCACCACCACCACCCCACCACCACCACCACCACCACCACCACCACCACCACCACCACCACCACCACCACCACCACCACCACCACCACCACCACCACCACCACCACCACCACCACCACCACCACCACCACCACCACCACCATAAGTTGGAGGGGGGTCCTCCTATTCCTCCACCTGCTCCTCCTCCTCCTTGTCCTCCTCCTCTTCGTCCTCCTCTTCCTTCCCCACTCCAACTCATGGTGGTGGTGGAGAACAGGCCCATCAGATCACGCCGCATCGCCAATGCATCGGCGATGCAGCTCGGTGTGGGGCCCGATGATCCCCTCGCCAACGTCGCCGAGGCATCGCCGACGTCGCCGACGCATCGTCGATGCGTCGGCGACACAGCGGTGATGCGGCGCGATCCTCCGACCCCATGCGCTCGGGCCCCGTCTGGGAGGCCTCTATTTCTGGGGCGCCTGGGCCGCATCGCCATGACCGCATTCCCCCCCCCCCGCGTGGGCCCCGCGCCCCGCTGCCCCCCCCCCCCGTTGGCGTGCGATGGCGCCCGCCGCGCTGCCCCCCGCTGCCTCCTGCTGTCCAGCGTTCGCGCCAGCGCTCGGGCGCCCCCGGGCGCTCCGCAGCGAGGGCCGGCCCCGCCCGCCGGCCTCGCCCCTCTGCTGCCTCCTTTGCCCATGGCCCCGTCCTCAGGGGCAGCTTTCAAGGGGGGATAGGCTCAGAGGTCCGAGGAGGAAGAGGTGCCCATACCTCCACCCTTCGCCCGCTTTCCCCCCTGTGGGGCCTCCTCGGGGGCCCTCGCTGCCGCCGCTGGATTCGCCCCGAGATCCTGGTCAGAACGCACCCCGGGAGAGGTCCGGGGAGTGGCGGTATCGGTGCCTTTTGGTCTCCCCAACAGGGCATCTGCTGGAGGGCGCGAGGCGATGCCTTGGGGAGCCTGAGAGGCCCGAGAGGCGCGCCCTGGGTGGCCCGAGAAGGGTGAGCCTGGGGAGCCTGGAGGGGGGGGCCCTGATATTAGTTCGGGGCAGCCTGGGAGGGTGCGCCCTGCCCTGCCCTGCGCGCCGCGGGGCCCGCACGGGGCGGCAGCACGCCCGCTCTCGGGTGCGGCGGCGCGCTCGCCCTGCCTGCGCACCGCCCGGTGCGGGGCGCCTGGCTCGCCCCGCCCCGGCCCGACCGCCTCGGGAGGCGCCCGTGCCGGGCGCCCCCTCTCGGGGCACCGCTATGGGGGCGGAGGCGCAGACTCCTCGGGGGGGGGATGCCATGCATCGGCCCACAAGTCGCCCGCTCCTCGCCGACCGGGGCCCGAGAGCCCCTCCCGCCGAGGACAGCGTGCGCTTTCGCCCGCGCCGGATCCCTCGGCGCTGCCTCGCCGATCCCGGGCCGAGGCTCTCCTCCCCACCGAGCTGGCCCCCTCCCGCGGCCGTGCGGGACGACGCCGGCCGTTCCCCGGCGGGCCCCCCCGGCGGCCGCCGGCGCCGCGAGCGGGGCCCTGCGGGGCGGCCGCAGGGGGGGGGGGGGGGCGGGGCGGAGCCCCCGGCAGAGCAGAGGGCCGGGTCGGAGGCAGCGCCCCTGCGGCGAGGTGCGCAGGCAGGGAGCCTCTGCCCCCCTGTGGGCACGGCGCGCCTCGGGGGGAGCGCCCCGCCAGCTGCAGGCCGGGCCACGGGGGCGCCATGGGAGGCGCTCCAGCCGGCCCCCACGGGTCGGGTGAGCGGGCTGCAGCGGGTTGCAGCGGGCGATGCGCGCAGCCGGGGCTGCGGGGATGGGCCACCGAGGCTGGGAGAGGGACGCACCGCCCCCCTCGGAAGAGTCGAGCCCCGGACGCCCCTCGGCGAGGCGCAGCCGCCGGAGGGCATCCCGAGAGGCTGGAAAGCCGCCGAGAACCAGCGGAGACGTCCGAGAACCGCAGACCTCAAGCCTCGCACCTCAAACCCTTGTCGTCGCAGGCCTAGAGATTGACACCAACACCAATAGCGGCGGTGTGCATCAACCGAGGGAAGAAGATCCCGATCTCGGTGATGGTGGTAATGTTCTGGCTTCCGAGGTGACCGAAATATTGCCACCAACACCGACATCTAGGATCATCTTCCCCATGTGGAGGCAACTCCCTGTGTTGGTGTTGGTGCCCATTTCTAGGCCTCCAATATCGTCCCAACCGTTGCCCCTCATCCTCTGGCGCGCTTCGGGGCTGCGAGGCAAGCTCCGGCGAGGCTGGGAAGCCGTCGAGAGCCGACGAAAGCGTCCGAGAACCGAAGGCCTCGGACCTCAAAACTGTCGCGCCTCACCTGCGGCAGGCGGCGGCGGCGGCCCGCCCGTGGACTCGTGAGGAGGGCGGAACCTGCCTCGGGGGCGGGCGGGCGTCGTCGGGTGCAGTACGGCCGGCCCCTCGGGCGTGGCCCCTCCTCCTCCGCCTCCCTGCGGAGGTGCAAGGAGAACTTCGGGGACTCCGACAGCGAGGAGATCTTCCAGTCCCGCTACACCAGCGGCTGGTTCCCGCAGGCCCCAGCCCGCCGCCGTGCGCCCGGGCGCCGCCGTCTCCTCGCAGGTCCATCCTCCTCCCTCTTCTCCCTCTTCTCCCTCTTCTCCCTCTTCTCCCTCTCCTCCCTCTTCTCCCTCGCCCCTCCCTCTCCCTCGTCTCCCCCTCCCCTCCCCCTCCCCCCCTCCCATGCACCCCCCTCCCCGAGGCCGAGAGGGGGGGAGAGGCTACTGCCCCCCCCCCTCCCCCCCTCTCGGCCCCCGGGGGCCCGCGGCGGGCCCCCCCGGGGGCCGTCAACACAACGACTCGGGAGGGCGGGCCGTGCCCGGGGTAAAGGGGCCCAGACCTTCTTGGGGGGGTCACGCGGGATGTGCAGGCTCCCCTCGCCCCCGCGCCCCCCTCCCGCTCCCCCTCCCCCCCCCCCTCGCCTCGGCCCCGCGAGTGCCCCTCCCCGCTCTCCGCCTCTCTCTCTCTCTCTTTCTCTAACTCTTTCGCACCCTCTCTCTCTCTCTTTCTCTCACTCTCTTTTTCTAACTCTTTTTCTATTTCTCTAACTCTTTCTCTTTCTCTAACTCTTGCTCTTGCTCTTCCTCTCGCCGCCACCCCTCCCCCGCCCTCCCCCCCCCCCGCGGACTCGGGCAGAGAGAGAGAGAGAGAGAGAGAGAGCGCCAGCAGGTGGGAGAGGCCCGGCGGGAGCGCGGGAAGACGGAGGGCCGCTCGTGCGGGGGGTGGGGACGGGGGCAGCGCGCGCCGCCCTCCGCCCTCCGCCCTCTCGGGGGGGGGCGAGGCGCGCTCGCCCTCGGAGAAAGTGACGACGCCGCCGCCGACGGCGGCCGCCGCCGCCGCCGCCGACGCCGCCATGACGCTGCCGCGCGCCATCGACGGCGGGGTGCCCGTTGGGCTCCCCACGTCTACGCCAGGGGGGGCCTCCGGGAGCCCTCCTCCTCCTCCTCCTCCTCCTCCTCCTTCTCCTCCTGCTCCTCCTCCTGCTCCTCCTCCTCCTCCTCCTCCTCCACCTGCGACCTCCTCCTCCTCTTCCTTCTCCTCATCATCCTACTCCTCCTGCCTCCTCCTCCTCCTCCTCATCAGCGGGGCGCCTCGAGGCCGCCGGCGAGGGCGAAGGCGCACGCGAGGAGGCAGGCGAGGCCGCCGAGGTGGGCGGCAGCGAGGGCGCAGGGCGGTGGCGCATGGGGAGGCCGTGGAGCACGACGGCGTGGGCGAGGGCGTCGGAGGCGAGGGCACTGCAGGTCGAGGTCGTCGAGCGGGTGGGCGTCGTGGTCGGGGGCGCGGGCGACGGCGCCGGCGACCGTTCGGATATAATATAGCCAGGACCCCGGGTCCGGGGAGCCTGTTGATTGGGCACCGAAGCCCTAAGGATTGGCCGGGATCCCTACGCCAAGTCTGCCGCAGCTGGTGTCGCTGCGGGTGGCGACAGTTCTGGTCAGTAGAAGGGGTCGGGGGGGGGCGCGTCCCCTGGTGCACATCACTAAACCAGGTCCCACTGAACCCAGTCCCGCCACCGCCCGAACCGTGTCGGCGACGGTGAGGGCGCGCGCGAGGGCGACTGGCAGGGTCGTCGACGGCGGCGCGGCTGCAGGCGGTGGCGAAGGCGTATGCGAGGACGGCGGCGGATGAGCGGCTACCCAGCCGGGAGGCAGGCGAGTGAAGGGAGGTCAGGTAGCCCCAGGGCGCCCACGGTCATCCCGTGGGAGGAGGGGGTGGGGGGCAGAGCAAAGGGATGAGGAGAAAGGGGGAGAGCTGACGGTGGTGGTGGTGGTGGTCATGGTGATGGTGACAGTGATGATAACGATGATGGTGATGATGATGCTGCTGATGATGATGGTGATGATAATGACGATGATGATGATGAGGATTATGATTCTGCTGCTGTTGCTGATGATGATGATGATCAGATGATGATGCTGCTGATGATGAGGATGCTGCTGATGATGATTGTAATGATTCATCGATGGTAGTGGTGAGCAGAACGCGGAGGAGAGAGAATTAGTCATGCTGCTGCTGATGAGATGATGATTATCAGAATGATGATAACGGTGATGGTGGTGGCGGTCGTGATGTTGATGTTGATGGTGATGGCGATGGTGATGGTGATGATGATGATGATGCTGCTGATGATGCTGAGGATGATTCATCGATGATGATGGTTGCTATGATGGTGGTTGTTATGATGATGCTGACGATGATTCTGATGGGGCTGCTGGTGATGATGATCATGATGATGATGATCATGATGATGATGATGATGATGATGATGGTGAATGATTCTGATGGTGGTCGATGGTAATTGGATGATGGTGATGGTGGTGATGACTATGAAGTGAAGCTTGTGCTGCTGCTGATGCTGATGATGAGGATGATGCTGCTGATGATGAAGATGCAGATAGCGATGACGATCATGATGACCATGATGATTATGACGATGACGTTGATGATGCTGATGATGATGATGAAGGTGATGATGATGATGATGATGATGATGATGATGATGAGGATGATGAATGTGATGGTGATCATGATGCTGATGGCGATAGTGATGCTGATGACGATCGTGATGGTGGTGGTGATGGTAACGGTGATGGTGCCGAGGTTGACGACGATGCCGATGACGATGACGATTACGGTGATGATGCTGCTGATGATGATGATCCCGTTGTTGTTGTCGTTAATGATGATGATGATGGTGGTGATGATGATGATGCTGCTGAACCTTATGCTGCTGCTGATGATGATCGAGGAGGGGAAGCAGGAGGAGGAGGAGGAGCTATATCAGGGATGGCGATGGGTGGTGATGATGCGGATGATGATGAACATGATGATGATGATGATGATGATGATTATGATGAACATGATGATGATGATCTTGATGATGATCTTGATGATGGTGGTGATGATGAAGATGATACTGATGATGATGATGGTGGTGGTGGTGGTGATGTTTTTTTTGTTGTTGGTGATGCTGATGATGATGATGATGATTAGGATGATGATGATGATGATGGTGCGAGTACTGATTCATCAGGGATCATGGTTGTTATGATGATAGTGGTCGTGACGATTATGAGGATGATAATGGCAGTGATGATGCTGATGATGGTGATGATGATGATGATGATGATGTTGACCGCAATGACTCATCGATGATGGCAGCTGTTATGGTGATGGTGGTTGTGATGCTTATGCTGATCATGATGATGATGGTGTGATGATGATGCTGTTGATGATGACGATGATGGGTGTGGTTGTGGTGGTTGTGATGGTGATGGCGATGATGGTGGTGGTGATGATGGTGATGGTGATGGTGATGGTGATGGTGATGGCGGTGATGATTACGATGATGCTCATGATGATAATGATGATGATGATGATGATGATGATGATGATGATGATGATGATGATGGCGATGACGATGATGATGATGATGATGATGATGATGATGATGAAGATGTTGACGGCAATGACGATGACGATGGTGATCATGATGATAATAATAATGTGACGGTGACGTTGATGATGGTGATGATGATACTTATGATGAGGTTGCGGATGATGATGATGGTGATGTTGGCTAGGTTGATGTTGATAATGTTGATGATTATGATGATAATGATGATGCCGATGGTGCTGATGATGATGATGATGATGGTGATTGTGATGGTGATGATGATGGTGATGGTGATCGTGACGATGCTGATGCTGGTGATGATGAGTATGCTGCTGCTGATGATGATGATGATGATGATGATGATGATGATGATGATGATGATGATGATGATGATGGGGAGGAGAAGGAATTCTACAAGGGATGACGATTGATAATGATGATGAGGAGGATTAGGAGGAGGATGAGGAGAATGTGAGGGGCAGATCCGCCCGCCGCCCTGCCGATCGCCGCCGGGGAGGCCCTGGGCAGCGGCAGCTGCTCCAAGGACGCCGGTTGGCCCGCGCTCTCTCGGCCGCATTGCTGCTGCATGGCCCCCCGCTCGGGGCCGTGGATCAAAGACGACATGTCTGTCAGCGTGCGTCCCAAACGGTGAGCTCTT
>CAUYUJ010014217.1:57500-67500 GCA_963575745.1 Prorocentrum cordatum
TCGCTGTCGGGCCCTCGGGGCCCTCTGTGGGCCCTGGGGCCGCCAGAGAGCGACTCCGGGGTGACGAGGGCTCGGCTCCGGCGGAGGGTCCCGCGGCCCGGGGCCCGTTCCCCCCGGGGTCTCCCGGAGCCCGTTCCCCCGGGGTCGCCCAGAATCGTTTCTGCTTCTTCTTCTTCTTCTTCTTATCATTATTCGTTTTATCCTTCTTCTTCTTCTTCTTCTTCTTCTTCTTGTTGTTCTTGTCATTATTGTTATTCGTATGGCTGCTATTATTGCTATTATTCTGGATGTATGAGAGCCCGTTCCCCGGGGGTCGCCCAGAATCGTTTCTGCTTCTTCTTCTTCTTCTTCTTATCATTCTTCGTTTTCCCTTCTTCTTCTTCTTCTTATTATTATTATTATTACTATTACTATTATTATTATTATGATTCTTATTCTTGTTCTTCTTCATCCGCCTCCATGTCCTCGCCCCCGTTCTCGCCCGACCGCCGTCATCGGTCTCCGCCTCCCTGCCCGCCGCCGCTCCCTCCCGCCGCCCCGCCCCCTTCTCTCGCCCTCCCCGCCGCCCCCTCTCGCGGAGGCGAGATAAGCGAAACGAGAAGCCCTCAGTGCAAGCACTGCTTGGGGAGATTGCAGGCCACGCTGGAGCATATGGACGCCACAGTTGGCAGTGGTCAAGCTGCGGCGCAGGTGTAAGTATCCTGGACCTCCCTGCCCCTCTTTCCCACTCCTGCTCTTCCCTCGTTCACCTACCCGTCCACCCAGATTCCAGATCATTACTCGTCCGCTTGCCGCGTGCCCCACTTCCGATTGGCTCGGCAAGCGAACAGCATGCGCCGCGCGCCGTGCCAAGGCGGGAACGAAATTTCCAGGACACATCTGCGCGACATGGATACGATAACAACCTGTCACTCTCGCGCGGGACCCACTTCCGATCGGCTTGGTGGGCAAACCAGAGAAGCTCTGCGTCACGGCGGAAGCGCAACGGCCATCCAGGTTCTTCCCCGTCGGGTCGATTCCCGAGGGCCCCGAGGATTGGAAGTGCCCCCAGAGGACGGCCGCTTCTCTTTCCCCGCCCTCTCCCGCCCCCAGAGGACGGCCCCTTCCTCCCCTACTCCTCCCTCTCTTCTCCCCACCTCCACCACTAAAGTACGCAGCTCCCTTCTCTTTCCGATTGCGCACAGCACGAGGGGCCCTCGTTGGAGCTCCAGGTCGGCTATGACACGCGTCTGCGGATAGAGAAGAAATCCGCGCAGTGGGAGGGGATGGGTGGGAGGGGCAGGATGTCAGATATGGCGCGAGCGCACCTAGCTTGCCCCCCCCCCCCCCCCCTTCTCGCCCCCCAAGCCTAGCCGCCCGCTGGCTCTTCTGTCTGGGCCGGGCCCGGGCTTCCCCCGCGCTCGCGGCTGGAGCATGCGCCTGCGCTCGGCCTGCTCGGCTCTAAGCCGCACGCCTCCCTCGGAGCGTTGCGATCTCGAGATGGGTCGTGGGCGGAAGACGCGTCCGTGTCCGCGACCTCGCGGGCCGGGCCTCTGGGCCGCGACCCCGCGGATGCGGGGCGCTTTTTCACGGATGCCCCGCGCGGAGCGCAGCCGTGCGACCGCGTATCCGCGGGATCGCGCCCCAGAATCCAGGCCGCGAGGACGCGGATAGTGATGGACATGTTCGCCGCTCGTGCATGGGTGCGGACATGATGTCATGGCGCCCGGCCCCCATCAGCCGAACAGGTATGGGACCAAAGAGGGTGACCGAACACGTGTCCGATCTTGCGACCGAGAACGTAGTGTGACCAAAAACTTGTGGCCGAAATTGAAAATAGCTTGGGTTGAGAACCAGGATGTTGGTCATACTTCGGCGCGTTTGGGAAACATCGGGCGCTGGTTTCGGCCACCCTCGGGCAGCATGTCGGGCACAGTTTCGGCCACTACACCCCCCTGATAGAGATAAGACTGCGTGATGGGTGCGAGGACCGAAAGCAGTTCCTGTCCATTTTGAGCTGGATTCGCGGTCGGCGTTGCCGCGGACGTTGGTCGTTTGAGACAGGGGGCCGCTTGCCCAAGGAGTTCTGGTCGGTGCGCGTTGCTCTGAGCACATCGCAGCTGCTGCCAGGAAAAGCGTCTGGGAAACCCAGTGGCGCTGCGCTTCGATCTGGACGCCCGAAGTGGGCACGATGTCCAACCGCAAGTGTTATCCGAAACCGACGGCGGCCGTTGTTGGGCAGGCGGCTCTTTGTCTCAAACGGTCAGCCCAGCTCCGAAGAGGGGCCTTTGAGGGGGAGAAGGGCGCTGAGCTTCGATGTGGACGCCCGAAATGGGTTTGATGCCCGACAGCACGTGGTGTCCAGCACCGACGGCGGCCGCTGGCCAGACTCGGAGTCCAACCGCCCTCCGCTCTGGGGGGTAGGCCTCCCACGGTGTGCTGCGCTGGGGACCCCGCGGGGTCCTGGGGCCCGTGAGCGCCCCGCGCCTGCTCGAGACAGCACGCGCTGCGGCAGCCTGCGCTGGCACCAGATGCGGGGGCGCCTGCGCCGCCCTGCGCGCGCAAGCTCCCCCGCGCAGGGTCGTGCGCGAGCGCCCCCCGCTCTCCGCGCGGGGTGCCGCGGCGGCGGCCCGCGCAGGCCGCGCGGCGCGGGGCCGATTGCGCCGCCTCGCAGAGCTCGCCGGCCCCAAGTCGAGGCGCAGCACGCCCCTCTCCCCCCGCCCTTCAGAGCCCCCCCCCCCCATTGGGGGGCCGGGGCCGCTCCCGCCGCCCCCTGCCCCTCCCCGCCCCGCCGCTCCTCGGGCCCTCCCCCTCCCCCTCCCCGCTCCCGCTCCCCTCCCCCTCGCCGCTCCCGCCGCTCCCTCCCCCCCCCTCGGGGCCCCGCCGCCGCTCTTCGCCCCCCCCCCCCCCTCGCCCCGCGCCCCAGGCCTTCGAGTCGAACGAGGGCGCCTCTGCGCACGCGGTCCCTGGGCAGCGCCCCGCCGGCCCCCGACGGGAGCGGGGCGCCGCTCTGGGGGGCAGGGGTGCTCCACGAGGAGCAGGGCCAGATCCCAGAGGGCCTCCTGCCCTTCTGGACCCCGCTGGGCCCCAACGCGCCGCTGCCCATGGGGAGGGATGGCTTGCGGCTGGCAAAGCAGAGGCCGACGGTGAGCTCTTGCTGTTTCCTGCCCCCCCCGTCGTTGGGGACCCGCCCTTCCCGGGCCCAAACTCCCACGGGGTCGCCATAGCTCGTGGAAGACAGGACGGCACCGTTCGGTGCGATCGAGATGGGTACGGACGCCATGGGCACGAAGACCAGCAGGAGTTCCTGCCCATTTTGAGCAGGCTTCGCCACCAACGTTGCCGCGGGAGCTGTCCAGCCGGCTGCCCAGCAGCGGCTGCTGTCGGTTTTGAGCAACCGTTGGCTGTTTGGCATCGTGCCATTTTTTCCAGACTCACTTCGGGATTGTTCACCGGGCCTCGCCCGTGTCTGCGTTCACCGCAGAGGCCGTCGCATCGGACGATACACTGACCCATGTTTCCCGCCTCGCTTCTGGCGGAGCCGGCCATGCGACGAGAGCAAGGGTGGAGGTCTGGCACAAGCTCTTATGAGCATGTAGGCCCGTCACGGTATGGCATGAGGCGTCCAGCAGAACAGAAGAGAGCATAAACTTTCGGAGGGCCGCTCGAATTTCTGGGATCGGCGCTGGGCCCCCCCTGGCGGCGCCTCCAGCGCCTTCCATAGGCCGCGTAGCGCGTAGCTCCCACCCAAGAAGTCTGCGCGGACCTCCGAAATTATACGTTTGTGTACTTGTGGATTGTGCTGTTCTCTCCGTCGACGCCGGCGCCTTTGACCTCTCTGTCAGGACCAGAAGCTCCCTGCTCATCTCTTTGATCCTCGTCTTCGTCTTCTTCTTCTTCTTCTTCGTCTTCTTCCGCGTCCATCTCCTCGTTCCGCGCGCCAGGGGTGGCGGGGAAGCGGGGTCCGAGGTGTACCGTTGCCTCCGCGCCGCCGAAGACCGCCTCGGGCCGAAGAGCTGGCCCCAGGGGAAGGCACCCAGGGTCCAGGACCCGTTCCTTTCGGGACCCGTTGTTCCCGTGCCAGCACGGCAGGCTGCGGGAGGAAGCGGGAGCACGAGCTGCGGCGCACGGGGCGCGAGCTTCGAGAGGAGCCCTCGGATTCGGAGGGGTGCCCTCGCGTGTTCCTCGTGTCTGGGCCCGCCACCGCGGAGTGCTCTCTCCGTCCTTGGTGCCTCCGCGTGGCACTGGGCCTTCGGCGAAGGGGCCCGTGTTCTCGACCCTCGATTCTTGCGGCTTTGACTCGACAGTGGACCACGATGGTTCGACCGTGGGACCGCGATGGGGGTGCAGAATGCCTTCGAAAGGAACCCGAGCGAGCCGAAGATAAGTCTCGATGGCCACGCCCAGGCTTTCTAAGAGCCCCACCCCGATGCTCCCATGAGCTCTGGTGGGGTTACACCCTTTGCGGCGGAATACCCTGAACAAGTCTGTAGCGTACCAGAGAGATCACTAGACATAGTATGACAGAAAGTGAAACATGGTGTATGGAGAGTGCGTTAGAGAGTATTATGGTCGCCAGCGTGGACCCCCAACCGTGTGCTTCTAGAAACCTATGTGATGTAATTTATGTGGTGCAACATATGTGGTGCAACATATGTGGTGCAACCTATGTGGTGCAAACTATTTAGTGCAACTTATGTGGGGCAACCTGTGTGGTGCAGTCGATGTGGTTCAATGCCGGTTGTGCAACCTATGCTCTGCAATCTACACTGTGCAACCTATGTGGTACAACATATGTTGTGCAATCTATGTGGTGCAATCAATGATGTGACATCTATTTGTAGCAATTTCAGTGGTGCAATATATGTGCTGTGCAAGGTATATGGTGCAATATGTGTGGTGCAACAATGTTGTGCAATTTATGTGGAGGAATATATGTGGTGCAATCTATGTGGTTTATACGTTGTGCAATTCACGTTGTGCAATATAGGTTGTGCAACCTATGTGTTGTAATCTACGTAGTGCGAAACACGTGGTACAGCTGGTGTGGTGCAAGCTATGTTGTGCAATACATGTGGTGCATTTTTTGCTCTGCATTCTACGTGGTGTAACCTATGATGCGCAATATGTTGTGTGCAATTTTGGTGGTGCAACCTTTGTAGTGCAATTTGTGTGTGTATAATATATATATATATATATATCTTTAGACGTGATGCAATAAAGGTTGTGCAGTCTATGGCGTGCAACATATGTGGTGCAACATAAGTGGCGCCATCTATGCGGTGCAGTCTAGGAGGAGCAACGTACGTTGTGCAATCTATGTGGTGCAATATATGTTTTGCCATCTAGGTTGTATGTACAACCTACGTTGCGCAATATAGATTGTGCGATCTATGCTGTGCAATCTATGCTGTGCAATCTATGTTATGCAATCGATGGAGTGCCCTTTTATGTGGTGTAGTCTATGAGGCGCAGTACATGTGGTGCAATCGAGGTGGTGCAATATCTGTTGTGCAATATATTTGGAGCAAGTCATGTGGCGGCGACGAGGCGGCGGCGGGGCGGCGACGGCGACAACGTGGCCGCCAGACCGCCACACCGGCCCAGACGACGGGCGGCGACGAGGCGGCGACGGGGCGGCGACGTCGACAACATAGCCACCAGACCGCCACACCCGCCCAGTTCCTTAGAGCAGAAGGAAGAGCCCCTAAGTGCGAGCACTGTCTGGGGGGCAGAAGAAACCAAGGGAGGCCATGATGGAGACCATAGGGAGTCTACAAGGGAGACAACGAGAGAGACCATGAGGGAGACCATCCGTGACACCACCCGTGACACCATGCGGGAGACCATGCGGGGGATTTTACAGGATACCATACGAGAGACCTGACGGGAGACCATACGGGGAAACCATACGGGGAAGCCACACGGGGAAACCGTACGGGAAGCCATACGGGAAGCCATGCGGGAGATCACGGCCCACCGATTCTGGATCTGGAGGACCCGACACCCGTCCTTACAAGCAGTGTTCAGGGTCTTTGCAGCTTCTCTAGGGAAAAGGACGGTCCCGATCTACGTCCAGATGGCTTCACTTTTGGTGAAGACGAGGGCCCCCCTCGGCGCCCGACCTTCCCAGACGGCCCCAAGACAGCCGCAGTGCCCTCCGAGTCCCCTGGAGAGCCCTCGAGTCCAACAACAATGCCAAGGGCCCCGAACAGTTCCCAAGAGGGACCGCGACATGCGCCCCATTGTTGTGTGACGTTGGTCCGTTCTGCGCTTCGGAATCTCTTCGGTGATGCGGCATGGAGTCTTCGAGGAAGGGTGAACGGATTAGGGCGATGGGGGGGCTAAAGAGGAGGGGGAGGCGGCGGCGGAGGAGGAGAGAGCTGCAGCAGGAGGAGTAATTAGCAGGAGCTAGGGGAACTGGATGAGCATGAAAGGGAGAAGGACGAGCATGATGAAGATGGGAGGGAGGAAGTGAGAGGATACACAAGTGTAGGAAGGGGAGGATGAGAAGTTGGAGGAGGAGGAGGAGGAGGAGGATTCGAAGGCGTCGATGATACTTACCATATCCATACCGAACGAAGCTTTGCTTTTTTCTCCTGAATCCAGTGCCATGCCCATGCCAGCACCCACATCCGCCGTATACCCATTCCGATGCCCACGCAAGTCCCGCGGCCCAATTTCAAACCCAGACCCCGCCCGAAACCCATCGCTGCATCAGACGCAGATCCGCAACTCTACGCACGACCACGTCCACACACATTTCCCATACCCGCACTCGATGCACCACGAATTCTCTCGCTGATGAAACACACGCACGTCCATACATGCTTCACAGTTCCCCCCCACCAGCCACCCGCCATTTCACCACACCCGCAACTTGCACAGATGGCCACACCACGGTGGCAAAGGAGGACCTGAGCGCGCGCCAAGCGCGCGTGGTTTCAGTCAAGGAGTGGGGGCGCATGGGGATGAGTAGGAGAATTCGAGTAGAAGATCGTCACATAATTGATTTATCCCCCAAAGCGATCTGTTCGTCGAGTGTACGAAAAGTGTGTCGAGCGTTATTTTACGTATCTGGTGGTAGACTCGACGAACAACAAATTTGGGGTACATCAATTTTGTAGTCGATCCATTGCTCGAAGGATGCAGTCTGCTAGGCCAAGGTGCGGCTCCAGCGGAGGAGGCGGTTTTGGGATGGTCTGGCGCCCGCTCGTGGAAGTTCGCGAGCGCCCGGGGCCCACCCGGTGGTGCTTGGGCGACCGTCGGACAGGTTTCCCAGTGCAGTCTTGAGGCTTCCAGGCGTCGACCGCGGCCGGTCATGTCGGGGGCGGCAAAGAGGGGGGTGATGACTAGGGGGGGGGGTAGATATCATAGCGGGGGCCGCCATATCTCCTCAGATTTCATGGCGCCTCTTCTTTCTTGTTTCAATGCGTCCCCGGCCCACCCCCTGGGCCGCGCACATGCCGCCGGCCATGATTTGCGCCCCCACTCTTGGACGCCCCGCCCTTGTCCGCCCCCGATCATGGCTTGATGCCCGGATTGGGGTTCTGTATGCTGAGCTGGCGTTCAGATGTGGCGGCGCCCAGGTCAACGAGATCAAGGTTCTGGATGCCCTCGGCAAGCACCCCCGCATTACGCACATGATCGAGTACGACATGAAGGACGGTCGCGCAGACGCACAGCCCTCTGGTCAAGGGGCAGTCCGCAGTGCATGCACCCAGCTACGTTCTTGTCTTTCCCCAGCTCGGCTTGCCCACGGGCTTGCTGCAAGCGGCTTGCGCCATTCCTGCTGCCCCCGAGAAAAGGACATGTGCGGCTTCCGATTCGCTTCCGTTGTTTGCCGCGGAGATTGTTTTTTTCATCCTTTTGCGCGTAGTGGCCGTTACCTGGGCCAACTTCCCTCCCTAGGTAACGGTAATGATCCAACGTAGTTTGGGGCGGCTGGACCCCCATCGCAGCGCACCTCCACCCCGACGTACCCCACCTCGCACACGCGTTACTGTTACACGGCCCCCTCTCCATCCTTCACCCTGGGTAACGACTGCTACTCGAAACAATGAGAAGCACAATCTTCGAGCCGGGCTAGGAGGACGGGGCCAAATCCGTTCCAGAGCGTCCTTGAACGCGCTCGGAGCCTTTCGGAACGCTTTGGGAAGGATGCGGCGCCCGAGACATCCTCCAGAGCCGCTAGCTCTCAGGGGTTCCCGACTTACCCTCGCCCGCTTTTACCCTTGTCCTGGTTCCGTCTTAAATCTCGCGTCCCGTCGTGCTGCCTGCGTTTAGTTGACCATGTCTGCCCACGGGCTTGCTGCTTGTCCCACGGAGAGGAGCAGGCGCTCTCCCGCCCGTCGCCGCGCCAGGGTCGGCCACGCGCAGAGGGGGGCTGGGGGCGGGGGGGAGGTGTCTTAGAAGCACCCCTGCTTCTCAGAAGGCGCGGGCCTCATCTGCAGATGCAGGGCCGGCGCCTTCCTTCGAAGAAGCCTTCCTTCGGAGGGCACCAACTATACACCAACACCGATCCTGGCCCAGGATCACCCTGGGCCCAGGATCGGTGTATATGCGCCTTCTTGCGCAAGGCATGAGGGCGTATACACCGATCCTGGGCCCAGGGTGATCCTGGCCAGGATCGGTGTTGGTGTATAGTCGGTGCCTTCCTATTCCTCCCTCCCGCTACCCCCTTGTGCGCGCCGCCAACAGGGGGGCTCTGCGGCCGGTGCGCGCAGGCCGCGGGCGCGGATGGCCTGCTGCGCCGTGCGGTGCTGCGCTGTGCCGTTGGCCAGGCCGTGCGGGGCTGGGCGCAGCTGTGCCGTGCAGTGCCGTGCTGTGCTCGGCTCTGCTGCGCTGTGCCATGCGAACGCTGAGGCGGGAATCTATACACAACTTCCGCCTGAGGGAGCAGTCTTCGGGGACCCCAGCGGGCGGGGGATATGGATGTATTTTGGCCCCAGGTCCCAGGACATCGGCGTCTCAGGCAGTGAATATGTATATACAGTCAGCCCGCATAGTAAGGATGGGCAACCTTCTCAAGGGTACCCTTGCATCCTTGCTCCTTCGGCCTATCCTTAGCGACTTTCACTGGCCAGCCTGGATCGAAAAACATCAACTTGGCCGTCCAAGGTCTTTGCATTCTTTTCGTGCATCCTTATGATACGGGTTGACTGTATCCCGGCCTCGCAGCAACGCCAGTGCCAACGCTGATTCAAGAGGCTTACGCCATTCCGCCGACTTCCGTTGAGTGAATTCGTGAAGAGTCGTGCCACCGCGCCTGGCCTGTGGGTCAGGAGCCTCGGGGATGCATGTGAGGGTCTCCTAGGATGCCTCTCGGGGGCCTCTTGGAGGGCTCTTGAGGGCATCATGTGGGCTCTCGAGGGCCTCTTGGGGGCATCTTTGTTGCCTCTTTGAAGCCTCTTGGGGCCTCTTGGGGGTGCCTCGGGGGTCACTTGGGGGCTCTTGGGGCCAAAGCCAGTGCCAATGCTACTAGTTGGGGCGAGTGCTGATCCTATGCCGTGCTTGCAATGCCATGCTATGCTTGGCTATGCAATGCCTCTGTGTGGCGCTTCATTGTGATGGACCTCTTCGCGTTGTACTGTTCACATGTGTTCCTTCAGCGAGAGCAGGACTCCCAGCTGGGGTCGCGACGGGCTCGCTCTACGACGGAGCCGGGCACGTGTGTCTTCTCAAGGTGGGGAGGCCAACGCTGGCAAGGGGAGGGGAGGGCAGGCGAGCCGAAAGGGGAGGTGAGCGAGGGGATATTGGGAACGAGGGCAGGCGCCCGTGATCCGAGAGCCCACTTTCTGCTGCCACCGCTCGCCCAGCGACTTGGCCACGCAGCGCACGGCGGCACCGCAGAAGGCCGCCTCGATCCCCACAGAGTGCGCCAGCCCTTGTGCGCGCCTGCATCTGCACCCTCGACCCGAGGAAGGCGGCCGAGGTATGGCAGAGGCTACTCAGCGGCAGAGCGTCCTGGCCGTCCATCTCATCGAGTTCCCTGGGCGACCCGTGTGCGCCGTAACGCGTT
>CAUYUJ010014217.1:72500-113157 GCA_963575745.1 Prorocentrum cordatum
CAATACTTTTTCAACATTTCTGTCAAACGGGCTCTTGCGAGCAACTTTTTCACGTGCTTCGAACTTCTGCAACAAAGGTTGCGCGCCTGCCAGGGCCATCATCCCTGTCAAATAATACCATGTGGGACACATTCGTTTTTTCTTCGCGCGCGCACGCCGAAATCTTCAAAAATCATTGGGTTTCTTAGGAATTTTAGCACCGCGCAACATAAAATCATACGAATCGCCTCACCAGCCAAAGCAGTCCATATCATTGTAGGATCTACAGACAGTACCGGCGTCGTACTGGTTTACCGTGGTTTTCTATTCTAGCGTCAGGAACATGTTACCACGAAAAACCAGTACAGGTGTCCAGTGTTGGAACAGGGGGAAAAGTCGTATACTAAGCTAGCTTCCACAAAATGTAACCACAACAAGTCACTGTACCCATGCGCCAGTGTAGTAGCCAAGGTCGTCCGCAGGCCACGAAGTGAAGTGTCCGAACGTCATAGGGCGGGAAGCTGGGTGTGGGTGGTGGCGAAGAGTCGTTTGGAAATTTGGTAGAGCTTGAACCGGCCCCCCCACAAAGTGGGGGTATTGCCCGCCTCCTATGAAAACCCTGGCACTGGTGAGAACGGAGTGTCCCCAGTCTTAAATGATTGTTGTTGTTGTTGTTGTTGGAGGTGGTCGTGACGACGATGGCGACGATGATGCTGATGCTGATGTCGATGATGATAATGCTGATGATGACGACGATGGTGATGATGACGATGCTGCTGATGCCGTTGCAGCTGATGATGATGTTGATGATGATGAGGATGATGATGCTGCTGATGATGATGATCATGCTGATGCTGCTGCTGATGATGATGCTGATGCTGATGATGGTGATGATGCTGCTGTTGGTGAGGATGGTGATGGTGATGGTGATGGTGATGGTGATGGTGATGGTGATGATGATGATGATGATGATGCTGATGATGCTGATGATGATGCTGCTGCTGATGATGATGATGATGATGATGATGATGCTGATACTGATGCTGCTGATGATGATGATGATGATGAGGAGGAGGAGGATGAGGAGGAGGAGGAGGAGGAGGGCCTGGCTGGAAACGCCCGCGCCAACCCATCCGCGCTGGTCAGGGCGGTCAGTTATTCGACCGCATCCGCGCGCGAGGGTACTACGAGGAGCCCAAGGCGGTCTCCCCGCGATCGGCAGGGCTTCTAGAGGAGGGAGGGAGGGGGGAGGGAGAGGTCAAGGGAGAGGTCAAGCGAGGGTGGGAGCGAGGGAGGGAGGGATGTTGGGGAAGAATGGCTGCTCCTCCCCGTCCTTTGGCCCTCCGCCCTCCTCCCTACTCCTCCCTGCTCCTCCCTGCTCCTCCCTGCTCCTCTCTCCCTTCTCTCTCCACTACGGGTTCGAGAGTCCTTGCGGCTTGAGCCCGCCGCTGTTGTTTTCCCCCCGCCGCCCTCCCAAGGCGCGGTGATGCTGGATACGGGCTTCCCCAGCCCGAAGCGCCGAGCACGGTTCTTCCCACTCGATTCAGTATCGCTTAACCCATTCCCATCCCCATCGTTGGTCCATGAGTCGGGGTCGCTTTGGTCCATGATTCGATTGAGCCACTGCCCTGGGACTGCACATGGTACATTGACCCTATCAAGAACCGAGTCGGAAACGCTGGAATTGTTCTTGAGAGAGTATTTCGAATGCCGTTGTGGTCTGGCAAAGCTGCTGCTCAGCTTCCCGGATGCAGTGCTGCTTGAAACAACGAATTGTCGGATCCACACAATCTGTCCCGAACAGAGTTGCATTCGCATAACCAGGCGAGACAGCAGGAACTACCCCAGAAGCTGCGACTTGATCAACTCTGGATGCTCCAGCACCAACTCTGGCATCGTCATTTCGAGTCTGAGGACGCGCGGTGCGTATGTCCAGCACTCCTCTGGCCGGCAGCCGCCGAAGACCCTCCTCGAACGTTGGGCTCGCCGTCCCGGCCGGCGGCTGCCAGGTCTCGAAGCCCACCACGAGGATGATCATCTGCATGAGCGAAATGGGCACGAAAGAACGGGTACAATTCCCAACAGCAGTTCCTGTTCATTTTGAACAGGACTCGCTGTCCACGCCGCCGCGGCCTGTGTCCATTCGAGACAGAAGGCCGCCTGCCCAACAGCGGCCGCTGTTGGTTTGTGGCAACACTTGTTGTTGGGCATCGCACCCATTCTTTCCGTACCCACTTCGGGCGTCCGAAGATCAGGAGCCTGGCTTGGACCAGGTGAGCGAAAGCCCGTGCGCAGAGCAGCGCCCAGCGCCGTACCCAGGCGGGAGGGGCGGCACCCGCGGTGCTCGAAGGCCGCGAACGCCTTGACCAGGCACTGGGCAGCCCGAGCCTGAGCGCGGTGCTCCTGCGCACGGCGCTCCGCGGCCGAGCGGCGCGGGCGGCTGGCCTGGACGGTCCCTGGGCCCGTCGAGGGCCCCCGGAGGCGGGCAAGGGCCGGGTGGTCTGGGGGCCCGGCGAAGCCGTCCGTTGCGGAAAAGTGGCAGCGCCCGGAGATCAGGGCAGGGGGGACGGAGCGTCCGCCAGCCGGGACCTGGAGCGTCCGCGGCCTGAGGCGGGGAGGGAGGGGAGGAGGAGGAGGAGGAGGAGGAGGAGGAGGAGGAGGAGGAGGAGGAGGAGGAGGAGGAGGAGGAGGAGGAGGAGGAGGAGGAGGAGGAGGAGGAGGAGGAGGAGGAGGAGGAGGAAGCCACCAACCGCCAAGAGATAGAGGCCTGTAAGTGGCAGTGCGCCGACAGGCCACGATAACCTGAGGTCTCTTCATCCCTCATCTATACATTTTTTTATCTTGACACCTTTTAGGCTCCGTTTCGTCTACCTCCTGTACGATCCCCCGTTAGGTTCGCCAGAGCCATGGCACTGGGGGGCTGCTTGAACGCGAGGCGGCCCTCAAGCATCCGCTCCCAAGAAATCGCAACGTTGGTGGCCACAGCTGCCCGACGAGGAGCGCGCCGAAGGCGTCAGCTCGCCATGGAGACGGCGCTCAGGCACCTGGAGTACCGTAGCCGTGCAGCGCTCGCCCAGGTGGACAGGCCGACCTCCACCATGAGGAAGGAACCGTCCATCTTCGTCCCGGTCGTGCCACCCGGCTACTGGGCCACCGACGCCAACGATGCTTACGGCGACGACGGGGTTCTCCGCCTGTCTCCCGACATCCCAGCGCGCGCCTGCTACCCAGACCCCGCACAACCCCTTGCCTCAGTGCCCCCACGACGGACTCCACGCCCCCCCAGCCACGTCCCGAGTGGCCGCATGCCCTGAGAGGGAGCCGGCGGGGGGCATGCCTGGGGAAGCGGTGATTGGAACAGCCGACGCCACCACCCGGAGCCCCCCACCCGACCCACCACCACGACGGCTCCCACGAACCACCACCGCGACGGTCTCCCACGACGTCCTTGCCGTACGCGTGCCCCCACCTCCCACGACGACCCCACGACGAGTCCCGCGACGGGCTCCACGACGACCCCCACGACGGCGCCCGCGACCCCCCACCCAACGGCCCCCACGACGGCAGCACCCCGAGTGGCCCCGCGTGCCCTGAGAGGGAGCCAGTGGGGGGCATACCCGGGGAAGCGGCCACAGGGGCCGCTGGCAAGGCCAAAGCTGGCGCCGCCTGCCCCGCGGCGGGCTCGGCATCCCGAGTGGCCGCATCCCTGAGAGGGAGCCCGCTGGGACATGCCCGGGAAAGCCACCACCTGGAGCCCCCCACGATAACCCCCGCGCGTGCCCCCCCTCCCCACGACGACCCCCACGACGAGTCCCACGACGGCCCCCGCGACGACCCCCGCGACGGCCGCCACGACCACCGTGGCAGCGGCGCCCCGAGTGGCCCCGCGTGCCCTGAGAGGGAAACCGAGGGGGGCATACCCAAGGAAGTGCCCACAGGGGCCGCTGGCCAGGCCAAGGCTGGCGCCGCCTGTTCCGCGGCGGGCTCGGCATCCCGTGTGGCCCCATGCCCTGCGAGGGAGCCCGCGAAGGGCATGTCTGGGGCAGCGGTCATAGGGACTGCTAGCGACGCTTCTTGGGACCCCCCACCAGACCCAGACGACGGTCCCACCACCTCCCCCTCAACATCAACGCTCCCGTGACCCGCCACGACGCCTAACCCTTACGACGGCCGCTGCGCGACGATCCCCTGCGACGCCCCCCCGCGACCGCCCCGGCGACGGCCCCGGCGACGAACCCCACGACGGCGCCCCACGGCTGCGCCAGCAGCGCTTCTCTCTCTCTCTCTCGGGTGACCGGGCGGACGACAGGACCACCGAGCCGACGGCGCCCTGCCCCGCGACCCCGCCATGGCCCCCCGACGACGCCCTCTGCGACGGCCTCTGGGCGACGACCTCTGCGACGGCGACGCCCGCGACGAGCCTCCGCGGCGACCCCTGCGACGGCGACGGCCGCGGCGGGCGCGAAGACGGCCGTGGCTACCACGACAGCCCCCGCACCTGCCCCCCGCGACGGCCACCGCGACGGCCTCGCTGACAGCCTGCACGACAGCCTCGCGGACTCCCCCCAAGAGCACGACCACCGAGACAGCGCTGGGACAGCGCTGTCTCGTCAGGCGAGACCCGCCCTGAGGATGACGAGGACAATCCGCGCAAGACTGCGAATCGGCGCACACTCGTCACAGGCCTCGGACGTCGCATCGAGAACGAGGCACGGAACGCCACCTTCAGCCTCTTCGGCACGATCTGGAACTGCTGGCTCCTCTCCGACGAGCACGGCTGCCCGCGGGGCCATGGCTGCGCCCACTTCGAGACCGAGGAGGCCGCCCAGAAAGCTACCAGCCGCACGCAGGGTATACCTTGAGGCAAGGACAGGCTCTGGGTCAAAACCGTCTCCATCCACGACTCGGAGATCGAGCAGCTTGTGCACTGCGACCCTGCGCAGGACTGGACCCCGTCCCGCCCACCCGGCGGCCCCCACGAAGGCCACCGCCCCACGCCCTCCTCCCGACGGCCCTCACGACGAACGGGGTGGTGAGCCCCCCCTTCCAGTCGCTCACGTGCAATCCGCACTTCGCCAGCGCCACCACCCTCACCCGCGCTCCTTTTTCATCATCCTCGGTCTCCCCCCCCTGGGCTCCGCCGATTCCGCGGCCATCCCCTGGGGGTCCCTCTCCCCCCCTCGCGCACTTTTACGCCTCTCCTCGGACCCGCCCGGAGACTCCCTGGCAGCGCGGCTCACGGCGCCAGCGGCGAAAGAGTGGCCGTGGGACTTAGGCTGCGCGGCTTGCCTGGTAGCCTCTCACGACCGTGATCCTCGCTCCACCTCCTCTCGCGCAGAGGCGACCCGAGTTGCAGCCGCCAGTGTTCGTCATCGCGTATACATTTTCGGCCACATTTTCACCCTCGCCGAGGTGGCACAGATGACCCACATAGATGCCACGGCATAGGCTGCCGCAGAACGCCGCAGAAGGCGGTTCCACAGAACCGCGAGGCGAGTGGGCTGGTGCTAAACCCGTAAAGAATTTCAAGACGGGAACGAGGTTTGGGGTGAATCGCCAAACCCCAGGGGGGCCCCTGACAGGCCCTGGCCGCGCAAGGCCGCCTGTGGCCGTCCCACCGCAGCCTGCGCGCCGCCCGCTGCACGGGCGACACGCGGCGACAGGGGGTGTGTGGACCAGAGAGCAGGAGGAGGAGGAGGAGGAGGAGGAGGAGGAGGAGGAGGAGGAGGAGGAGGAGGAGGAGGAGGAGGAGGAGGACCAGTGGAAACCAAAGAGTCATCAACGATGTTGGAATTCACCCTCTCTCCAAGCTCCCCTGTCATAGGCCCCATACAACGGGTCATTTCCACTGAGGGAACTGCCTCGCTGGAAGACAACACTTGGAATATTCTGAAGCGTGCCAAAACATTGTTCTCGGGATTTCAACGCCACGTGTCAACCTGACTGCTGCGTTTTGACGATCCAGAATCGTGTCAGAACGCCTTTTTTTGGACTTCAACACAGCGAATCTTGTTGCGCCTGCATAATCTTGAAGCCTTCCCAGACACTGTTTCTGGTACATTGATCATGGGAATCCGTAAACTCTTGCAAAATGCATGTGCGCGGCGCTAAGGCGAGAGCCACATATTGAAAATGAAGCACCCTCCGTGAAACCCTTGCAAACTTTTATAACGAATGTGCGCGGCGCTAAGGCGAGAGCCACATTTTGAAAACCACACACCCTCAATCCGTGAAGCTCTTGCAATCTTAAAAAAACGAATGTGCGCGACGCGAAGGCGAGAGCCACATTTTGAAAAAGAACCGCCCTCAATCGACGAAACTTTTTGCGATCTTTCAAAACGAATGTACGCGGCGCTAAGGCGAGAGCCACATTTTGAAAACGACCCGCTGTCAATCCGTGAAGCTCTTGCACATTTTTTCAAAGAATGTGCGCGGCGGTAAGGTGAGAGCCACATTTTGAACGCGACCCGCCCTCAATCCGTGAAGCTCTTGCAATTTTTTAAAACGAATGTGCGCGGCGGTAAGGCGAGAGCCACATTTTGAAAGCGACCCGCCTTCCATCCGTGAAATTGTTGTCATTTTTGATGCTTCAGTGTCATAAGTGGTGGGGGAGTCTCAGGCGAAACGCACGGCCCGCCCTAAATACTGGCCTCGGGGTGCGACAGGGAGGAGTTATCTACAAGGAGAAGGAATGGAGGAGGAGGAGGAGGAGGAGGAGGAGGAGGAGGAGGAGGAGGAGGAGGAGGAGGAGGAGGAGGAGGAGGCTGAGAGTGCTGGCTTTGGCGGGCAACCCCGGATCTTGCGAGCCTGTGCCAGGAGGCCCTGGCCAGCTTTTGCCTTTGCCCCATCCCTTCATTTCTCACTCGCACGAGATGCAGCCATGAACCAGCGGGGTTGAAGCAACAGCCACAGGGACAGGGTCGGGGGTCGTCTGGGGACTGCGTATGGAACAACTCAGAGATTGCATGACCTTTTTCGAGCCAGGCGTTGTTGCACAACCTCGGGCCCCGCGGGGCCCTTGCAGATCAATCTGGCTCGGGAAGTGCCGCAGGAAGATGATACTCGCGATGTTGCGATTTTTTGTCGCGACGTCGGATCTCATGCGGCGACACCCGCGCGCGATCTGCCTCGGCGTCCCTCGGCGCGGCGCCGCGGGATCCCATCGATCCTGGGCGGCCTGTGGCCGCGAGTGCGGGTCGATGCAGCCGGCCCCGCGGTCGCCTTGAGCTCGGGATGCCCTCGCGTGTCAGGACGGCCGACGTGGATACGGAAAAATTGGGCACGATGCCCGACAGCCGTTCTTGGTCATGTTGGACTGGATTTGTTGTGAGTGCCACCGTGGGCCTTGTCCATTTGAGACAGAAGGTTGCCTGCGCAACAGCGGCCGCTGTTGGTTGTGGATAACACGTCTTGTTGGGCATTGTGCGCAGTTTTTCCGTGCCCATTTCGGGCGTCCAGGGCGTGTGGCCGCAACCCGAGGAGGGGGCCTTCAGCGCGCGTTCGCGCGGGGCCCGGGCTGCAGGGGGCGTGCGCACCAGCTGACCTTCGTCGATCTCTTGATCCTTCGTCTTTCCTCTTCCTCCCGTCCGAGTCTCTTCCCGCCACCAGTTCCCTTCCTCTTTCCGCTTGTGCCCTTTCCTTTTTCGCTTCTGCCCCTCCTCCCCTCCTCCCTCCTCCCTCCTTTCTCCTCCTCCTCCTCCTCCTTCGTCTTTCCTCTTCCTCCACCGTTCTCCTCCTCCCTCTTCCGTCACCCTCCTCCTCCTCCTCCTCCTCCTCCTCCTCCTCCTCCTCCTCCATCCCTCTTTCTCCTCCTCCTTCGTCTTTCCCTTCTCCCGCCTCCCCTTCCGTAGTCCCCCTCCTTAGTCCCTCCAAAGGCTTCGGACACGCGGACCTCCAGGCAGCGCGGTGTTGTTAAGACCGCCGGTCTTGATTTTGCCGGCCACGTGCCAGCGGTATTTAGACACGCGCAGAGGGAGGTAGGGTGGAGGGGGAGGGGCTTTTTAGAAGCAACCTGCTTCTTAGAAGGTGCGGGCCTTGTCTGTAGATGTAAGGGTCGGCGTTTTCTAAGAAGCAGCCTCCTCCTTAAAAGGCCCTCCTCCCTCCCCCTACCCCACTTGTGCGCGCCGCCAAGGTATACGGTCGGGAACTTTTGCTTAGCGTGTCGCGGCGGCTGCCCTGGCGACGCGCTGTGCCTTGCAGACGGATGGCGTGTCGCTCCGCTCCGCGGGGCGGGAGGCTAGGAAAGGCTCGGGGCATTGACTCTCGGGGACTGGGACGTGGATCGCGTGTGGCTCCGAAGCGTGGTGGGCCAGAATCGGCGGAGTGACACGCTAAGCCAGGGTTCATGACTCGGGGGTGGACAGAACCCCCAACAGTGACAAGTCGATTAGTGAATTGTCCGTTTTCGGTTCTCGAGAGGGCGCCGTGGTCGTTATTTTCCAGGCTTGCACCCGCCAGGTTTGGGCCTCAGGTCGTTTTCACTAAACCACGTTTTACTAAAGGGGGGTCTGTCCATCCCCGAATGACCGTATTTCTTGTCGTACTGTGATCCGTCTGCTTTGCAGGCGCAGCTCGGCCATCGCGCTCGGGCAGGCGCCTGGGAGAGGGGGAGGGGCTGGGGGGTGGTCTGGGGGTGGGTCAGGGGCAACGTCAGGGGTGGATAGGCTCAGGGGGGACGCATCGACTCCCAACCCAGACCCGCCCAGGAGCGCCTGGATGGGCTATCGTGGGCCTATCGCCGATCTATGGGCGATGTACCGCCGATTCCAGGCCGATGTTTCCCCTCCCTGAGCTGGTCCTCTGCTGACGTTCCCCCTCAGGCGGGGGCGGGGTGTCGGTGGGCGCTCGGAAGGGGAGAGCTCCCGGAACGAGCCTGCCCGAATCGGTGTTTTCGGCATTGTGTATTGCGTGGAAGCAAGGGAAAGTCATTTGGGCTCGATGTGTCGGGACGCTCGAATTACTGTTTCGCAACAAGTGCCCGTTACACACCAATCGCTGCAAGCGCGGTAGCGGATTGTTTGTACTTGCTAGTTCCCCCGACTGCGCCAGTATTTGCTTCCTCTTTGTCCTGTAAGGAACTGCCCTGGGATGCCACGTTCCAGTCTTTGCCGCCACGGGCTTCCACACATCCAGCAGTGGCTGCTGAGCGGTGTGCCAGCTTCTGGCTGTTTTCCGCCATGTGGTTCCGTCCGCATTGGGCTCCGCACATCATTTGCTCCACCCTTGTGGCCTCGTGAG
Source organism: Prorocentrum cordatum (assembly GCA_963575745.1). Taxonomy (NCBI): domain Eukaryota; class Dinophyceae; order Prorocentrales; family Prorocentraceae; genus Prorocentrum; species Prorocentrum cordatum. The sequence goes on from CAUYUJ010014217.1 coordinate 81,717, forward strand.
GGCCAGCACGGGGTATGCGGGAAGCCTTTAGGGGTGGACCTCGGTGGCACCAGGAAACGCCAGGAGGAGGAGGGGGAGGAGAAGGAAAAGGAGGAGGAGGACGAGGAGGAGGAGGAGGAGGAGGAGGAGGACGAGGACGAGGAAGAGCGAGGATGAGACTGGGCTCCGCACATAATTTGCTCCGCCCTGGTGTCCCACGAAGAAGGAGGAGGAGGAGGAGGAGGAGGAGGAGGAGGAGGAGGAGGAGGAGGAGAAGGAGGAGGAGGAGCCCATAATCTGCTCCACCCTGGTGTCCCACGAAGACGGAGGAGCGAGGCAGCGCAGGGGGCGAGCGGCGGGCGGGGGCGGAGCGGGGCCGGCCGGCGCCGGTGCGCGAGCGCAGCCCGCAGCCAGGCGGCAGTGGTCGTGCGCCAGGCGGGCCGGCTGCTGCTCCTGGGATTGGCCGCCCTCAAGGAGCAGGGGCAGCGTTAGAGGGGGATGGGCTCCGAGGCGGTGCATCGATTCCCAATCCCCCGGTCATCGCCGAGAGAGGCTGGATAGTTAGCCCACCCCGCCCAGGAACGTGCGGATTTGCTGTCGGGGGGGGGGCGATCGCCGTTCCCCCGAGCCGCCCCCCCCCGAGCGTTTCCGTCAAAGGAGGGCGTCCTCTGTGTGGGGGATGCTGTAGTTGGCGCTTTGAGAGAAGGCGCAGATATCGGCTGGATCTGGGGCCGCGTAGGGGCCCGCGTTGCAACCCTCGAGCTTTCCGCCCTCGCTCTTTTGAACGTCACTGACGAGGAGAATGTATTCCCGCGCGGACATCAACTCTCATGACTCTGGCTTGTGAAACCTGTTGTTTGTTCTTTGAAGTCAGTTGAGTTGGACTTTCATGTCAGCCGCTGTCAGCAATGGCCTTTTCACGGGGGACTTTCTGGGGCCCCAGGATCGGCAAACATGGTTCTGGAGCCCCGAGCTACGGCCAAAGGTAGTGTGGGAATTTGTATTTTCGAGGTCCTTGTGGATGTACGCATGCCTTCGACATCATGACACGAATCGTGTCGGAGTTCTGGAGACGTTAAACCCATCTTCATTCCAAATTCATCTTGCTGAGCCGACTTTCTGGCCGCCCACGCGCAACTCATCCTCCTCATTCCTCGTATTCTTCCTCGCTCCTCCTCGTGCCCCGTAGCCATTTTGGCTCAATATCCACTTGGGCCAAAGGGGATGACCGCTCCTGCTAGCCTGGCCCCACCCGATTCCAACTTGAAGCTAACGTAGGTTGATCTCGACAGTAGTCTTTTCTTGCAAATCCATAGCACATCCCAGCCAGCATCGATCATCGCTCCGATCTCATGGCCGCATATAGTGGCTCGCTCCGTGGATTATGCGAACAGACTTTGACTTGCACTATGTGTGCCAGGAGCGCCAGGTCTCCCTGCTGGATCAGATGGTGCGAGCAGGCGGGAGCGGCTGGATCTAGGACGCCGGTGGCGCATCACTGGCCGCTTTCTGGGAGTTTGGCGAAGTGGTGCGCAGCCCCGATGGTCGTGCCGCAGCGCGCGTGCCAGCTGTTCTTGCCGGAGGTTGCCTGAAAGCTTCCCTGAAGTAGCGAAGACGCCTAAGGCGAATCACCGCCGCCCCCTGCCTAATAGGATGCGCCAACGTGGCCAAACGTTTGGGCAAAGTGTGGCCACGCTATTGGTCCGTGCGTTCCCCCAGCCATTGTGGAAGCCCTTCGGGAAACACGTTGGGGAGAAAGAGGAGGATCAAGAGAGGGAGGCACCGGGAGGATGAAAAGGATGAGGAGACCTCTTGAGAGCTTCTTGTGTCATTCTTGGAGCCTCCTGGGAGCTTCCTGGGGTCCCCTTGAAGGCCTCTTGGGAGCTTCCTTGGGTCTTTTTGGGGGTCTTTTTGTGGGCCTTTCGTGTGGGAGCCTCTTTGGCCGTCTGATGGCGTTCCTGGCCCGTCTGACGCCGTCGGAAGCCGTCCTGGGAGCCTCTCTGAGCCGTCTTGGGGCCTTCTTGAGGCGCTTCAGGGTCGTCTTGAAGGCCATCTTGGGCGTCTTAATGGCCTCTTGGGCCGTCTTGGGGGCCCTGTGGGCCCTCTTGGGAGCCTCTTGGGCCGTCCTGGGGCCATCTTGGAGGTCTCTGTGGCCCTCTTGGGGCGATCTTGGCGGCCTCTTAGGCCGTTCTTGGCCGTCGGAAGACCCACAAGAAGCAAACGCCAGAAGCTTTCAAAAACCTCAGGAACATCACGGATTCTGGCCTCGGGCCTTCTGGAGGACCTCTTGGAAGCCTCTTGGCCCATCTTGGAAGCCTCTTGGGTGTCTCTTGGGCCGTCTTGGGCAGTCTGAAGGCCATTTTAGGCCGTCTTGAGTGCATCTTGGGCCGTCTGTGAGCCGCAATCTTGGGCTTTCTTGGAGCCATCTTGGTCGTGTGGCTGGCGGGTTGGGCCGAGACCCCACTGAGTTTCGGCACCGCCGTGCACCCCGTGGACATTCGGCACTGCCGTGCACCGCCGTGCACCCGGAGCCCAAAGCCTGCCAGACATTCGGTATGCAGTACACCCCTGTGGCAAGACCACAGGAGGCGGCGGATCGAAGACGCCTACGACGAATCACCTCCACGCCCTGCCTTTCTGGAAGCGCCTATGTGGCCGAAAGTTGGGCTAGAGTTATCGGACCATGTGTTCCCCCAGCTGTCGTTGAAGCCTTTCGGGGAACACGTGAGGAAGAGGACAATGAGGAGAAGAAGGAAACGGCAGTAGGAGGAGAAGGAGGAGGAAGCCTCTCGGAAGCCTCTTGGGGCACTCTTGGGTCTCCTGGGAGCTTTCTGGGGGCTTCTTGGAGGCCTCTTGGGAGCTTTCTTTGGCCTCTTGGGAGCCTTTTGGGGGCTTGTTCGGGGCCTCTTTGGCTGTCTTATGGCGTTCCTGGCCCGTCCGACGCCGTCGGAAGCCGTCCTTGGAGCCTCTCTGAGCCGTCTTAGGGCTTTCTTGAGGCGCTTGAGGGCCGTCTTGAAGGCCATCCTGGGCGTCTTGGAGGCCTCTTGTGCCGTCTGGGGGCCGTCTTGGGGCCCTCTTGGAGGCCACTTGAGCCCTTCTGGGGCCATCTTGGAGGCCTTTGGGGCCATCCTGGGGCGATCTTGGGGCCCTCTTGGGCCGTCTGTGGCCGTCGGAAGGCCGGAAAGAAGCAAATGCCACAATCTTTCAAGAGCCCAAAGCAATTCAGTAATTTTGGCCTCTTCGGGCCCGCCTGGAGGACCTCTTGGAGGCCTCTTGGGCTGTCTTGGAGGCGTCTTGGGGGCTTCTTGGGCCGTCTTGGCTCGTCTTGGAGGCTTCTTTTGCGGACTCGGAGGCATTTTGGACCCTCCCTGGCCGTCTTGGAGGCCATCTTGGACCTTCTTGGGCGAACTTGGAGGCCATCTTGCCCTCTTGGAGGCCATCTTGAGCCGTCTTGGGGGATTTTTTCTGGATGTTAAGGCGGTTCCCATGTGGCCGGCGCAATGGAGCGAAGCCCCGGGGGGAGTTCTTCTGAAAAAAGAAACAAAACTAAGTCGTATAGAGTCTAGCACGCCAGGCACCCATGTGGCAAGGCCACGGGGTGGCGGATCGAAGACGCCTACGGCGAACCACCGCCGCCCCCTGCCTTTTGGGCTTGAGCTTGGCCAAGCAATCGGGCCACGCGTTCCCCGAGTGGGTTTCGAAAGCCTTCGGGGAACACGGAGTCGGGCGAGCTATCGGACCAGGTGGTTTCCGAGCTTTCGGGTCTTCCTGGAGGGCAACTTGGAGGGCTCTTGGGCCGTCTTGGAGGCCTCTGGCGGGCCTATTGGGCAGTCTAAGGCCATCTTGAGGCCATCTGGGGCCGTATTGGGTGCATCTTGGGGTCATCTTCGCTGTCTTGGAGGCCTTCTTGGCCGTTTTGGAGGCATCTTGGAGGTCATCTTGGCCGTCTTGGAGGTCATCTTCGGCGTCTTCGGGGCCATCTTGGGCCGTGTTGGGCTTTTCTTGGGGGCCTCTTGGGGGCCTCTTGGGGGCCTCTTGGGCTGTCATGGGGCCATCTTGGAGGCCTCTTGGGCGCTCTTGGGACGATGTTGGGGGCCTCTTGGGCCGTCTTGGGCCGTCGGAGAGCTGATCAGCAGAAAATGCCAACATCCTTCAAACATCTAAGGACAATCAACGATTTTTGCCCTCCTGGAGGACGTCTTGGAGGCCTCTTGGGGGCCTCTAGGCCAGTCTGCGGCCATCTTGGAGTCATCTTGGGCCGTCTTGGAGGCTTCTTGGACGAACTTGAAGGCATCTTGGACTCTCTCAGGCCGTCTTGGAAGCCATCTTGGACCATCTTTGGCGACTTGGAGGCCATCTTGGGCCATCTCGGAGGCCATCTTGGGCCAACGTGACCATTTTAGAGGCCATCTTGCAGTCCTGAGGCCATCTTGGAGGCCTCTTGGGCGCTGTGGGGGCGATCTTGGGGGCCTCTTGGGCCGTCTTGGGTCGTCGGAAAGCCGAGAAGAAGCGAATGCCAAAATAATCTTTGAAAAACCTAAGAACAATCAATGATTCCTCTCGCTTCGCGGGGTGCACGTCCAGAGCACGTGCAGACCAGTCGTTTTTTGGGCTTGATTGGAGCCCCATTAGGGCATTTGGGGGGGACCGTATTGAGGGCCTTTGGGCTGTCTTGGTGCGATCTTGGGTGCCTTTGGGGCTCAACTGGGCGTCCTGTAGTTCGAACGCGCGAGTATTCCAAACTCCTTCAACATTTATATAATCGCTTCGCTCATTCCGCCGGCCCGTATTGTGCCATCGCAGGCGTTTGCTTGCGCGTTCGTGGCCTCTTGGAGCCTCGTTGAGGCCGTTTGGGGCCTCTTGGCGCCTCTTTTTAGGCCTCTTGGAGAACTCGGGAGGCCTCCAGGGGGCCTCCTGAGCTCTCGTGACGGTCTCTTGGGGGGCTTTCGGCGGGCTCTTGGCGGTATTTGTTGGTCCTCTTGGGGCCTGGGGCCTGACGTTGTTGGTCCTCTTGGGGCCTCACGGGAGCTTATTGGGGCGTCTTGGGGGTGTCTTGGAGAGTCTCTTGGGGCCTCTTTCGGGGTCCTGGGCGCCTTCTGGGGCGGAGGGCTCGATTTTTCAGTTCTCGGTTCCCTTCTTGAGCCCCTCTTGGGCCCGTCTTGGGGCCTCTTGGTCCGCCTTGGGCAGCACTTGGGCCGTCTGGGGGGCGCTCTTGGGCCGCTCCGGGGCCGTCTTGGGAGCCTCGTGGGCCGTCTTGGAGCAGTCTTGAAGGCCTCTTGGGCCCTCTTGGAGCGTCCGGAAGCGAAAAGGCCAGAACGCAAAAAAACATCGAAAAAAACAATGAAAATCAACGATTTTGGCAACTTGGGGCCCTCTTCGGAGGCCTCTTGGAAGGCCCTTGGAGCGTCTTGGAGGCCTCTTGGGCTGTCTTGGGGCCATCTGGGGCGTCTTCGGGCGATCTTTGGCCGTCTCGGGCCTCTCTTGGACCGTCTAGAAAGCTTCTCGGGGCCCTCTTGGACCGATCTGGAGCCCTCTTGGACTCCGAAACAGAACTCCGGCATCTCTGGCCCGACCTTGCCGGGACCTTGCCGGGGACTTGCCGGGGACTTGCCGGGACCTTGCCGGGGTACTTTTCGTCCGGGGACCCCCAGGGGCCGCCCCGCGCGCGCGAACTAGAAATACTGTTAACCAGGTACCGGAGATCTTAGCACGCCCTGGCCCGTTGGGCCGGCGAATCTGGGAAATCAATGGTATTTGCCTCTTCAGGCCGTTGTAGGGGTTCTCTTGAAGCCCTCTCGGGCGGCTTGGGGGCCTCTTAGACCGGTTTGAAACAATTTTGGACCGTCTTGGGGCGGCCTTGGGCCGTGATTGTCTGGGAGCATACTTGGGGAGCTCTTGGGTCGTCTTGGCGTTCTCTGGCCCCTGTAGAAGCCATGCGGCGAGATTCGAAAACGCGCGGCGACGCTTGCGAATTCCGGAACTCTTGAGAGTGGGACCTTTAAAAGAGTATATGCAGGCATGTGGCCGTTAAGAGCACATGCAGTATTCAACTCCGAGATTCGAAGGGACCCGAAAGCGTGGCGTCCGTTCTTTTGGCCTGCGTTGGCGCCGTGGTGGGGAGGGGCCGGTGCATTGGGGAGGGATGCACAAGGGATGCAGTCTGTTCTTGTATTTTTTGTTGACTGTGTAGTTCGGTAGAAAGCCCCCGGGGGCACGTGTCGGGCCCAGGACCTTCAGAAATGAGCCCACGGAGCGAAATCAACATCGAAGATTGGGTCGAGAGCCTCCGGGGACCTACAGGAGCGGAGATCGCCTCCAGTGCCAAGAACGAGCCCGCCCCAATAACGTGCTATCGTATACGAGTACGCAGGCGTCTGCATGGTTTCACTTCGGGGCCGTCTTGGAGGCCATCTTGGGCGTCTTGGAGGCCATCTTGGGCGTGTTGAAGGCCTCTTGGGCCATCTTGAGGCCCTCTTGGAGCCGTCTTGGAGGCCAATTGGGCCGTCATGGGGCCCTCTTGGGGGCCTCTTGGGCGATCTTGGGGGCCTCTTGGGCCGTCTTGAGCCGTCGGAATGCCGAGAAGAGGCAAATTCCAAAATCGTTCAAAAACTAATGAAAAATCAATGATTTCGGCCTCTTCGGGCCTTCCTGGAGACCTCTTGGAGGCCTCTTGGGCCGTCTGGGAGGCCTCTGGGGGGCCTCTTGGGCCGTCTTGGACTCTCTTGGGCCGTCTTGGAGGCCGTCTTGGACCATCTTGGGCGGACTTGGAGGCCATCTTGGGCCATCTTCGCGATTTTTTGAGGATGTCCCGAGCGAAACGGCCGTTTCAGGCATTGACTGATGCAGTTTCCGGGTGGCCGGCGGGACTTGCCGGAGCCCACTGGGAAGTTCTTTTGGAAAAAGAACCAAAACCAAAACCTAGAGGGTTCAGCACGCCAGGCACCCCTGCGATGAATCGACAGGGGTCGGCGGATCGAAGACGCCTACGGCGAATCACCGCCGCCCCCTGCCTTTTTGGAAACGCCGATGTGGCCGAAAGTTGGACTAGAGCTTGGCCAAGCTATCGGACCATGAGTTCCCCGAGTCGGTTTGGAAAGCTTTCGGGGAACACATGGGAGAGAATGATTATGAACAGGAAGAGGAAGAGGAAGAAATAGAGTAGGAGGATGAGGGTTGTTAGGAGTCTCTTGGGGCACCCTTGGGGTCTGTTGGGGGCTTCTTGGGGGCCTCTTCGAGGCCTCTTGGAGGCATCTTGGGGGCCTCCTTGGGCCTCTTGGGGGCCTTTGGGGGCTTCCTGGGGGTCTCTTTGGCCGTCTTAGGGCGTTCCTGGTCCGTCTGACGCCGTCTGGAGCCGTCTTGGGGGCCTCTCTGGGCCGTCTTGGGGCCCTCTTGGGGCGCTTCAGGGCCGTCTTGGAGGCCATGTTGGGCGTCTTGGAGGCCTCTTGGGCCGTCTTGGGGCGCTCTTGGGGCCGTCTTGGGGGGCCCTTGGGCCGTCATAGGGCCTTCTTGGAGGCCTCTTGGGCGATCTTGGGGGCCTCTTGGGCCGTCGGAAGGCCGAAAAGAAGAAAACGCAAAAAACCTTCAAAAACCTAAGGAAAACCAATGATTTTGGCCTCTTCGGGCTCTCCTGGAGAACGTCTTGGAGGCCTCTTGGGCCATCTTGGAGGCATCTTGGGGCCATCTTGGCCGTCTTGGAGGGCATCTTGGGCCGTCTTGGAGGCATCTTGGAGCCATCTTACCCGTCTTGGAGGCCATCTTGGCCGTCTGGGAGGCATCTTGGAGGCCATCTTGGGCCATCTTGGCCGTCTTGGAGGCCATCTTGGGCCAAGTTGGGGCAACAAAGGCATTGACAGACGGATTTTGGGAAAATTACGGGTGGCCGGCGGGACGGGCCGAAGCCCACTGGGGAGTTCTTTTAGAAAAAGAACCAAAACCAAAACCTGAAACATCCAGCACGCCGTGCACCCCTGCAAGCAGGGGGCGGCGGATCGAAGACGCCTACGGCGAATCACCGCCGCCCCCTGCCTTTTTGGAAGCGCCTATGTGGCCGAACGTTGAGGCCAGACCTGCCAAGCTATCGGACCACGTGTTCCCCGAATCGGTTTGGAAAGCCTTCGGGGAACACGTGGGCATCTTGAAGGTCATCTTGGCCGTCTTGGAGGCCTCTTGGGCAAGCTTTGGGCGATCTTTGGGGCTTTTTGGGCCGTCTCGGGCCAGCTTCGAGCCAACTTCGGCCATCTTGGTGGGTTCCTGGCACGTCTGAAGCCGTCGGAAGCCGTTTGGGGGGCCTCTATGGGCCGACTTGGGGCCCGCTTGGAATGCTCCAGGGCCGTCTTGGAGGCCATCTTGGGCGTCTTGGAGGCCATCTTGGGCGTGTTGGAGGCCTCTTGGGCCCTCTTGGGGCCCTCTAGGGGCCATCTTGGAGGCCACTTGGGCCATCATGGGGCTCTCTTGGGGGCCTCTTGGGCGATCTTGGGGGCTTCTTGGGCCGTCTTGAGCCGTCGGAGAGCCGAAAAGGCGCAAATGCCAAAATCCTTCAAAAACCAAGGGAAAATCAATGATTTTGGCCTCTTCGGACTCTCCTGGAGGACCTCTTGGAGGCCTCTTGGGCCGTCTGGGAGGCCTCTGGGGGGCCTCTTGGGCCGTCTTGGGCCGTCTTGGACTCTCTTGGGCCGTTTTGGAGGCCGTCTTGGACCATCTCGGGCGGACTTGGAGGCCATCTTGGGCCATCTTCGCGATTTTTTGAGGATGTCCCGAGCGAAACGGCCGTTTTTGGGCATTGAGAGATGGGTTTTCGGCAATTTGCGGGTGGCCGGCGGGACGGGCCGAAGCCCACTGGGGAGTTCTTTTAGAAAAAGAACCAAAACAAAACCTGAATCATCCAGCACGCCGTGCACCCCTGCAAGCAGGGGGCGGCGGATCGAAGACGCCTACGGCGAATCACCGCCGCCCCCTGCCTTTTTGGAAGCGCCTATGTGGCCGAACGTTGAGGCCAGACCTGCCAAGCTATCGGACCACGTGTTCCCCGAATCGGTTTGGAAAGCCTTCGGGGAACACGTGGGCATCTTGAAGGTCATCTTGGCCGTCTTGGAGGCCTCTTGGGCAAGCTTTGGGCGATCTTTGGGGCTTTTTGGGCCGTCTCGGGCCAGCTTCGAGCCAACTTCGGCCATCTTGGTGGGTTCCTGGCACGTCTGAAGCCGTCGGAAGCCGTTTGGGGGGCCTCTATGGGCCGACTTGGGGCCCGCTTGGAATGCTCCAGGGCCGTCTTGGAGGCCATCTTGGGCGTCTGGGAGGCCATCTTGGGCGTGTTGGAGGCCTCTTGGGCCCTCTTGGGGCCCTCTAGGGGCCATCTTGGAGGCCACTTGGGCCATCATGGGGCTCTCTTGGGGGCCTCTTGGGCGATCTTGGGGGCTTCTTGGGCCGTCTCGAGCCGTCGGAGAGCCGAAAAGGCGCAAATGCCAGAATCCTTCAAAAACCAAGGAAAAATCAATGATTTTGGCCTCTTCGGACTCTCCTGGAGGACCTCTTGGAGGCCTCTTGGGCCGTCTGGGAGGCCTCTGGGGGGCCTCTTGGGCCGTCTTGGGCCGTCTTGGACTCTCTTGGGCCGTTTTGGAGGCCGTCTTGGACCATCTCGGGCGGACTTGGAGGCCATCTTGGGCCATCTTCGCGATTTTTTGAGGATGTCCCGAGCGAAACGGCCGTTTTTTGGAGGATTTTTTCCGGTCGTTGAGCACGTTTGGGGGCCTTCCGGGTGGCCGGCGGGTTCTGCCGGAGCCCACTGGGGAGTTCTTTTGGAAAAAGAACCAAAACCAAAACCTGAAACATCCAGCACGCCGTGCACCCCTGCAAGCAGGGGGCGGCGGATCGAAGACGCCTACGGCGAATCACCGCCGCCCCCTGCCTTTGTGGAAGCGCCTATGTGGCCGAACGTTGAGGCCAGACCTGCCAAGCCATCGGACCATGTGTTCCCCGAATCGGTTTGGAAAGCCTTCGGGGAACACGTGGGCGTCTTGATGGTCATCGTCGCCGTCTTGGAGGCCTCTTGGGCGATCTTTCGGCGATCTTTGGGGGCTCTTGGGCCGTCTCGGGCCGTCGGAAGGCCGAAAAAAGGGAAATGCCCAAATCCATCAAAAACCTTGGGAAAATCAGTGATTTTGGCATCTTTTGGCCTTCCTGGAGGCCCTCTTGGGGGCCTCTTGGGCCCTTTTGGGCCAGCTTCGAGCCAACTTCGGCCATCTTGGTGGGTTCCTGGCACGTCTGACGCCGTCGGGAGCCGTTTTGGGGGCCTTTCTGGGCCAACGGGGGACCCTCTTGGGGCGCTCCAGGGCCGTCTTGGAGGCCATCTTGGGCGTCTTGGAGGCCATCTTGGGCGTGTTGGAGGCCTCTTGGGCCGTCTTGGGGCCCTCTAGGGGCCATCTTGGAGGCCACTTGGGCCATCAGGGGGCTCTCTTGGGGGCCTCTTGGGCGATCTTGGGGGCTTCTTGGGCCGTCTTGAGCCGTCGGAGAGCCGAAAAGGCGCAAATGCCAAAATCCTTCAAAAACCAAGGGAAAATCAATGATTTTGGCCTCTTCGGACTCTCCTGGAGGACCTCTTGGAGGCCTCTTGGGCCGTCTGGGAGGCCTCTGGGGGGCCTCTTGGGCCGTCTTGGGCCGTCTTGGACTCTCTTGGGCCGTTTTGGAGGCCGTCTTGGACCATCTCGGGCGGACTTGGAGGCCATCTTGGGCCATCTTCGCGATTTTTTGAGGATGTCCCGAGCGAAACGGCCGTTCTTGGAGGATTTTTTGCGGTCGTTGAGCACGTTTGGGGAAATTCCGGGTGGCCGGCGGGTTCTGCCGGAGCCCACTGGGAAGTTCTTTTGGAAAAAGAACCAAAACCAAAACCTGAAACGTCCAGCACGCCGTGCACCCCTGCAAGCAGGGGGCGGCGGATCTAGTGGCCTTCGGCCCATCCCGCCACCGTGCCTAGGCTGTAAGTTAGAGGCCTCTTGGAAACCTGTGGGGACCTCTTGGATAGTTTTTGGGAAGCCTCTTGGATGCGGTTTTGGAAATGTATCGGGGCCTCTCGGGGCCTCTCGGGGCCTCTTGGGGGTCTCCTAGGGCCTGATTTGGCCCTCTCGGGTGCCTTCAGGTGGCTTCTGGGGGGTGCGTTTAGGGCCTGATGGCGGTCTCGGGTGTCACCTTGGGCCTGAGAGCGCGAAATGTCATTTCGAGGTTCCCCCTCTTGGGACTCTCTGGGGACCTTTGTGGGGCCCACTCGGGGGTTCGTCTTGGGCCGGCTGCGGGACCTCTAAGGTCGTAGTGGGCTCCTTTTGGGCCGTCTGGAGTTGGAGGCCTCTAGGGTTGTCTTGGGGTGATCTTGGAGGCGTCTTGGACCGTCTTGGAGCGTCGGAAGCCCGAAGCAGCGGGAATGCCAAATTTCTTTAAACACCGTAAGACAATCAATAGTTTCGGCCTGTTGGGGCCCTCGTGAGAGTTCTCTTGGATGCTTCTAGGAGGTCCTGAGGGCTTCTGAGGCCGTCTTGAGGCCATTGTGGGCCGTCTTGGAGCGATGTAGAGCCATCTCGAGGCTCTCTTGGACCCTTTTGGGGCTTTCTTGGGTCGTCTTGAGGTCCTCTGAGGTCGTCTTGGGGTCGTCTGGGGCCTTTTTTCCGCTTGCGGCTGGGGGGGTCTGCGAGGGACGCCGACTGAGTAGCAGCCCACTGGGGGGACTCCATGGAGGTTTAGGGAGGTTTTGACGAGGCCCTGGCGAATCCTGCCAAGCACTTTGGCAGAGTGGTCTCGCACGGCCCACACCGCAGCCAGGAGCGGCCGGATCTGAAGGGCTGCGCCCTCTGACGCTAGACTCCTAGGCTGAGCCATCTTGTGGCTATGTTGGGGCATTTGGGGCCATTTTCGGCCATCATGTGGCCTGTCGTCGGCATCTTAGTGCATCTGGGGCCATCTTCGGGCCCTCTTGGGCAGCCTCTGGGCAACAGTCAACCAGTCAACCCGAATAGTAAGGATGGGCAACCTTTGCAAGGGTACCCTTGTATCTTGACCTCCTTGGTCCATCCTTGGGTAGTTTCGTTGGTCGCGCCTCGCTCGAAAAGCTTCGAAATGGGCGTCCAAGGCCCTTGCATCTTTATCGCGCTTCCTTACGACACGGGCCGACTGTATCTTGAGACCCCTGGACCCCATCATGAGGGCGTCTTGGGGCAATCTTGGGGCCTTGTTGGGCCATCTTGAGCGATTTGAGAGGCACCTTGGGGCCTTTTGGGGCCACCTCGGGGCCGTCGTGGGCAATACATCGTGGGCTCTAGAGACAGTCTCGAAGTGATCTTTGGACATCTTGGGAGCAAAAACTGGGACATGCTAGAAGTATTGAAGCCACTATGGTTTTCAATGTTTTCGACCCTCTCGGGGGCGTCTTTTGGCCCTCCAGAGGCATCTTGAAGTCATCTTTGGCCGTCTTGGGCTCTTGAAACCATGTTCGGAACATCCTGGGGCTGTCCTAGAGGCCTCTTGAGGCGTCCTGGCCGTGCGGTGGCGTCCAAAGTGAATCCTGGGGCAACCTAGACCGGTTATGCATTTGAGACCCCCCTCCGTTTTGTTTTGATGGCCAGAGTCCCCTAACATGGAGACAGTACAGTATTGGACAGACAAGCGACAAAGCACACAAGACGGCACACACAGCACAAGACAGCAGCCCACCAGAATGTTTGACAACCTAGCGCCCACAAGGGGGTCCGACGGCTTCTCGCGCGCATTTGTGTTTCAAGTCGCGCTGTCTAGTTGTAACCATTTGCCATATTCTATCGTTCATGCTCCCTCAGTTACTTGCCAAGTTCGGTTGACAGGTATCGCACTCAGCCAGAGCTGCAGCCGAGCTGGTAATATTCCAAGGTGCTCTGTGGCTATCAGGCTGCGGCATTCATGTTCAATGCAGTTTTTGGTTGACACTCGCCGAGGTGTTACTTGAATTGCCGAATCTGGCTTATCGACAAAAGGACGGGGTATTCTCGTCCAACGTGGCGGTCACCCGTCTCCTCCTCCTCCTCCTCCTCCTCCTCCTCCTCCTCCTCTCTTTCCTCTTCCTACTCCTGCTTGATTCTCCCTCATATTGTTTCTCGTCCTCCTGCTCTTGCTCCTCCTCCTCCTCCTCCTCCTCCTCCTCCTTGCGCTCCTGCTCCTGCTCTGCCGCTTCGGCTCCTGCTTCTGCTCCTGATCCTACTCCTGCGCATTCCCTGCTGCTGATCCTCCTCCCTCTCGTCCTAGTCTTCGCGTCTTCGTCATCGTCGTCGTCGTCGTCGTCGTCGTCCTCCGCCTCCTCCTCCTCATCCTCCTCCTCTTCCTCCTCCTCCTCCTCCTTCTACTCACCCTCACCCCCACCTGCACCCTCAAGCTGTTCCTCCGCCTTGTCCTCCCTCTCCTCTCCCTCATCTCTCAGCTGCTGCTGCTGCTGCTGCTGCTGCCGCTGCTGCTCCTCCTCCTCCTCCTCCTCCTCCTCCTCCTCCTCGTCCTCTCCCTCGCGGCGGGACAGGTGCTCGAGGCCGTTGCTTTCCTGCATTCGAAGGGAGTCATGCATCGCGACATGAAGCCCGAGAACGTCCTGCTGGTGAGCAGGGACCGCGGTGCCCGCATTTCCCCTCCCTCTCCCCCACCCGCTCGCCCCCCCCCCCCCCCCCCCCTCTCACTCCCCTTGCTCCCCATCCACCCTGCCCCTTCCTTTTCTCGCCTCTCGCATCGCACTGAGGAGATTGGTTGTCCATCTCGACGTTCAGGAGCTAATGGTGGGTCTCGCGGCCCTGGACGTTGAGGCCACATCCATGCAACTCCTGGCTCTTGCATGGGAGGCGCCGCGTGCCGCTGGTCTCAATTTTGACCTCAAGCCTCCTCTGCCGGTGGACGGAGGTTTTCATTGGCATGTCGGGTTCCTCCGTCTGCACGCGCCTCGCGTGCCTGACTGCTCTCCCTCTCGTCTCCGTCTCGCCTTTGGGAGCGCATCCTCGCCTCGGAGGACGGACAACCCTTCCTCCTTCCACTCTGCTGCTCACTCTGCTGCTCTGCTGCTGCTACTGCTGCTGCTGCTGCTGCTGCTGCTGCGCCCTCCTCCTCCTCCTCCTCCTCCTCCTCCTCTCCTCCTCCTCCTCCTCCTGCCCCCCTCCCTCCCTCTTCTCCTCCCTCCTCTCCTCCCTCTTGTTCAGGGGGGAGAAGAAGAGGGCGTCAAGCGTGCGCGCCAGAAGCAGCAGGGCTCGGGAGAAGGGCAGCCTGCAGGCAGGGAGAGGTGGCGAGGGGAGCGAGGGGAGGGAAGGGAGGAGGGAGGAGGTGGCAGGGGGAGGTGGGGAGTGGGAGGTGGACGTGTGGGGGGGTGGGGAGGACTGGGGGAGAGAGAGGAGGGGAAAGAGGGGGCCTCTGGTGAAGACAGGCGGGGCGGGGAAGGCGTTCCAGCGAGCCCACTGGAGCTGCTCGCGCGCGGCGCGCGCCGCTCCGCCCGCCCGGCACAGACAGTTTTAGACCCCCGGCGTCTCTCCGGGCGCGCGGGCGGGGGGCACAACGGCCACGGCGGGCGCCTCGCTCGGGGCTCGGGGGGCGGGGGGGGGGGGGCTCCGCGGTGGCTCGTGCTCTTGACCCGTCCTGCTGCGCTGCGCCTTCGGTGGGCCCCGGCCGTCGCGTGCGCTTCGGCGTGTCTTCCGCAGTCCACCCGCACAGGCAGGAGGGGGCACCTCCCCCAGGGTAGTTGCCCCTGCATCCTTGCCTCCTCGGCCCACCCTTGGCTCATGTCGGACGTGTCCCCCTACAGAGGGATTTTCGACGAGAAACAAAATTATCCCGGCAAAGCAACCTAACAGCGATGTGTAGGAGCATATTTGGAAGCAGTCCCCTTAAGATTCAGATGAGAATCCAGTTGTAGAATTCTGCTGTTCTCGCAGTCGCAGTCGCATTCGCGATGACAGTCGCAGTGGCAACGGCAGTCGCAGTCACAGCCTCAGCCTCAGCCTGCCTCAGCCTCAGCCTCAGCCTGCCTCAGCCTCAGCCTGCCTCAGCCTCAGCCTCAGCCTGCTTAGCCTCAGCCTCAGTCTGCCTTCAGCCTCGGCCTCAGCCTCAGCCTGCCTCAGCCTCAGCCTGCATCAGCCTCAGCCTCAGCCTCAGCCTGCCTCAGCATCAGCCTGCCTCAGCCTCAGCCTCAGCCTGCCTCAGCCTCAGCCTCAGCCTGCTTCAGCCTCAGCCTCAGTCTGCCTTCAGCCTCGGCCTCAGCCTCAGCCTCAGCCCTGCCTCAGCCTCAGCCTCAGCCAGCCTCAGCCTCAGCCTGCCTCAGCCTCAGCCTCAGCCCTCAGCCTCAGCCTCAGCCTGCTTCAGCCTCAGCCTCAGCCTTCATCAGCCTCAGCCTGCTCAGCCTCAGCCTGCATCAGCCTCAGCCTCGGCCTCAGCCTGCCTCAGCCTCAGTCTGCCTCAGCCTCAGCCTCAGCCTGCCTCAGCCTCAGCCTCAGCCTGCTTCAGCCTCAGCCTCAGTCTGCCTTCAGCCTCGGCCTCAGCCTCAGCCTGCCTCAGCCTCAGCCTGCATCAGCCTCAGCCTCAGCCTCAGCCTGCCTCAGCCTCAGCCTCAGCCTGCCTCAGCCTCAGCCTCAGCCTGCCTCAGCCTCAGCCTCAGTCTGCCTTCAGCCTCGGCCTCAGCCTCAGCCTGCCTCAGCCTCAGCCTGCATCAGCCTCAGCCTCAGCCTCAGCCTGCCTCAGCATCAGCCTGCCTCAGCCTCAGCCTCAGCCTGCCTCAGCCTCAGCCTCAGCTGCTTCAGCCTCAGCCTCCTGCTTCAGCCTCGGCAGCTCAGTCTGCCTTCAGCCTCAGCCTCAGCAGCCTCAGCCTCAGCCTCAGCCTGCCTCAGCCTCAGCCTCAGCCTGCCTCAGCCTCAGCCTGCCTCAGCCTCAGCCTCAGCCTGCTTCAGCCTCAGCCTCAGTCTGCCTTCAGCCTCGGCCTCAGCCTCAGCCTGCCTCAGCCTCAGCCTGCATCAGCCTCAGCCTCAGCCTCAGCCTGCCTCAGCATCAGCCTGCCTCAGCCTCAGCCTCAGCCTGCCTCAGCCTCAGCCTCAGCCTGCTTCAGCCTCAGCCTCAGTCTGCCTTCAGCCTCAGCCTCAGCCTCAGCCTGCCTCAGCCTCAGCCTGCATCAGCCTCAGCCTCCATCTGCCTTCAGCCTCAGCCTGCCTCAGCATCAGCCTGCCTCAGCCTGAGCCTTAGCCTGCCTCAGCCTCAGCCTCAGCCTGCTTCAGCCTCAGCCTCAATCTGCCTTCGCCTCGGCCTCAGCCTCAGCCTGCCTCAGCCTCAGCCTGCATCAGCCTCAGCCTCAGCCTCAGCCTCCTCAGCATCAGCCTGCCTCAGCATCAGCCTGCCTCAGCCTCAGCCTCAGGCCTGCCTCAGCCTCAGCCTCAGCCTGCTTCAGCCTCAGCCTCAGTCTGCCTTCAGCCTCGGCCTCAGCCTCAGCCTGCCTCAGCCTCAGCCTGCATCAGCCTCAGCCTCAGCCTCAGCCTGCCTCAGCATCAGCCTGCCTCAGCCTCAGCCTCAGCCTCAGCCTCAGCCTGCCTCAGCCTCAGACTCAGCCTGCTTCAGCCTCAGCCTCAGTCTGCCTTCAGCCTCGGCCTCAGCCTCAGCCTGCCTCAGCCTCAGCCTGCATCAGCCTCAGCCTCAGCCTCAGCCTCCTGCCTCAGCATCAGCCTGCCTCAGCCTCAGCCTCAGCCTGCCTCAGCCTCAGCCTCAGCCTGCTTCAGCCTCAAATCAGTCTGCCTTCAGCCTCGGCCTCAGCCTGCCTCAGCCTCAGCCTGCATCAGCCTCAGCCTCAGCCTCAGCCTGCCTCAGCATCAGCCTGCCTCAGCCTCAGCCTCAGCCTGCCTCAGCCTCAGCCTCAGCCTGCTTCAGCCTCAGCCTCAGTCTGCCTTCAGCCTCGGCCTCAGCCTCAGCCTGCCTCAGCCTCAGCCTGCCTCGGCCTCAGCATCAGCCTGCCTCAGCATTCAAAATGTGGCCCGGGAATGGAGTTCTGGGAATCGAAGAACACGAAGTGGCCTACAGTTGGCTCCGGGCATTCAAAATCATGCCCAGGAATGGAGTTCTGGGAACTCGAAGACCACGAAGTGGCCTACAGTTGGCTCCGGGCATTCAAAATCATGGCCCGGGAATGGAGTTCTGGGAACTCGAAGACCACGAAGTGGCCTACAGTTGGCTCCGGGCATTCAAAATCATGCCCAGGAATGGAGTTCTGGGAATTCGAACACCACGAAGTGGCCTACAGTTGGCTCCGGGCATTCAAAATCATGCCCAGGAATGGAGTTCTGGGACCCCGAAGACCACGAAGTGCGTAACTGTTTGCTTTAAACGACTTCCGCGGATTCTCCCCGGATCCTGCCCGGACCCCCCTGGGATTCATGATGCTCTCCTTTGAGACCACTAGAAACCTATCAGTCTTCGCTGTTAGGTAAAATACCCCAACAATACCCCAGAAAGGCCAAAACAAAAAACCCAAACTATTCCGGCAAAGCAACCTAACAGCGATGTGTAGGAGCATATCTGGAAGCATTCCCCTTAAGATTCAGATGAGAATCCTGTTGTAGCATTCTGCTGTTCTCGCAGTCGTAGTCGCATTCGCGATGACAGTCGCAGTGGCAACGGCAGTCGCAGTCACAGCCTCAGCCTCAGCCTGCCTCAGCCTCAGCCTGCCTCAGCCTCAGCCTGCCTCAGCCTCAGCCTCAGCCTGCTTCAGCCTCAGCAGTCTGCCTTCAGCCTCGGCCTCAGCCTCAGCCTGCCTCAGCCTCAGCCTGCATCAGCCTCAGCCTCAGCCTCAGCCTGCCTCAGCATCCGCCTGCCTCAGCCTCAGCCTCAGCCTGCCTCAGCCTCAGCCTGCCTCAGCCTCAGCCTGCCTCAGCCTCAGCCTCAGCCTGCCTCAGCCTCAGCCTCAGCCTGCTTCAGCCTCAGCATCAGCCTCCGCCTGCCTCAGCCTCAGCCTGCATGAGCCTCAGCCTCAGCCTCAGCCTGCCTCAGCATCAGCCTGCCTCAGCCTCAGCCTCAGCCTGCTTCAGCCTCAGCCTCGTCTGCCTTCAGGCCCGCCTCAGCCTCAGCCTTGCCTCACGCCCTCAGCCTGCATCGCCTCATCCTCAGCCCTCAGCCTCCTCAGCCTCAGCCTCAGCCTGCCTCAGCCTCAGCCTGCCTCTGCCTCAGCCTCAGCCTGCTTCAGCCTCAGCCTCAGTCTGCCTTCAGCCTCGGCCTCAGCCTCCGCCTGCCTCAGCCTCAGCCTGCATGAGCCTCAGCCTCAGGCTCAGCCTGCCTCAGCCTCAGCCTGCCTCAGCCTCAGCCTCAGCCTGCCTCTGCCTCAGCCTCAGCCTGCTTCAGCCTCAGCCTCAGTCTGCCTTCAGCCTCGGCCTCAGCCTCAGCCTGCCTCAGCCTCAGCCTGCATCAGCCTCAGCCTCAGCCTCAGCCTGACTCAGCATCAGCCTGCTTCAGCCTCAGCCTCAGCCTGCCTCAGCCTCAGCCTCAGTCTGCTTCAGCCTCAGCCTCAGTCTGCCTTCAGCCTCGGCCTCAGCCTCAGCCTGCCTCAGCCTCAGCCTGCATTCAGCCTCAGCCTCAGCCTCAGCCTGCCTCAGCATCAGCCTGCCTCAGCCTCAGCCTCAGCCTCAGCCTTCTTCAGCCTCAGCCTCAGTCTGCCTTCAGCCTCGGCCTCAACTCAGCCTCAGCCTGCCTCAGCCTCAGCCTGCATCAGCCTCAGCCTCAGCCTGCCTCAGCCTCAGCTCAGCCTCAGCCTCAGCCTCAGCCTGCCTCAGCCTCAGCCTCAGCCTGCTTCAGCCTCAGCCTCAGTCTGCCTTCAGCCTCGGCCTCAGCCTCAGCCTCAGCCTCAGCCTGCATGCTCAGCCTCAGCCTCAGCCTCAGCCTGCCTCAGCCTCAGCCTGCCTCAGCCTCAGCCTCAGCCTGCCTCAGCCTCAGCCTCAGCCTGCTTCAGCCTCAGCCTCAGTCTGCCTTCAGCCTCGGCCTCAGCCTCAGCCTGCCTCAGCCTCAGCCTGCCTCAGCCTCAGCCTCAGCCTGCCTCAGCATTCAAAATGTGGCCCGGGAATGGAGTTCTGGGAACTCGAAGAACACGAAGTGGCCTACAGTTGGCTCCGGGCATTCAAAATCATGCCCAGGAATGGAGTTCTGGGAACTCGAAGACCACGAAGTGGCCTACAGTTGGCTCCGGGCATTCAAAATGTGGCCCGGGAATGGAGTTCTGGGAACTCGAAGAGCACGAAGTGGCCTACAGTTGGCTCCGGGCATTCAAAATGTGGCCCGGGAATGGAATTCTGGGAATTCGAAGACCACGAAGTGGCCTACGGTTGGTTCCGGGCATTCAGAATGTGGCCCGGGAGTGGAGTTCTGAGACCTCGAAGACCACGAAGTGTGTAACTGTTGGCAAAAAAAAAGTCCCCGGCACTCCCCCGGATCGCGCCCAGACCCCCCTGGGGCGTCATGATGCTCTCTCTCTCTTGGCCCTACTAGAAACCTGTCAGTCTTCGCTGTTAGGTAAGATAGTCCCCAGATTATTTTGGGACTATTTCTGGATGATTCTTGGGCTTACGCCACACCGCCGACCCCTTGATGTACATTGTCCCCCCTCTTGCAGCCGTCTTTGGAGCCTCTTGAAGGTGTCCTGGTATGTCTGTCAGGGGCCTTCTCGGAGCACTCTTGAAGTCTCTTGGGGGCCGTTCTGGGGTCTCTTGGGGTCTATTGTGGGCCTCTCGGGGGTTGTTGGGGCTTATTTGTGGCTTCTTGGGGGCCTCTTGGGGCTTCCTGGAAGGCTCTTGGGGCGGAAGACTCGGATTTTCGGTTTCTGGTCCCCCTCTTCACCCCCTCTTGGGCTCGTCTTGGGAGCCTTTTGGGCCGTCTGGGGCGGCTCTTGGGCCGTCTTTGGGCCCTCTCTGGCCGTCTTGGGGCCGTCTTGGGGGACTATTGGGCCGTCTTGGGGCGGTTTTGGGAGCTTCTTGGGCCGTCTTGGAGCGTCGGAAAGCCGAAAGGGCGAGAAGGCCCCCTTCCTTCAAAAACCAATGGAAAATCAACGATTTTGGCCTTCTTGGGCCGCTCCCAAGAGGCCTCTTGGGGACCTCTTGGGCCGTCTTGGAGGCCTCTTGGGCTGTCTTGGGCACACCTTGGGCGTCTCCGAGCGCTCGTTTGGCGTTTCGAGGCGCTCGTGGGCGGTCTTGGAGGCCTCTTGGGGCATTCCTGGGCGGTCTGTAGCCCCTCTTGGGACCGAAAGAGCCCCATGACGCGCTCGTGGTCGACCCCCCCCCCCCCTCCAATCGACCGGACCAGGCTCCCGGGGGAGGGGTTTGGGGAGGGGGAAAGCATCTCACACGCCGATGATCCCCAAGGGGTCGGCGGATTTTTGGGGTATTTTTGGTTTTTCGTCGAAGATCCCCCTCTCGCTGGCCGCGCCCCGCTCGAGGAGCTTCGAGGCGGCCTCCCGAGGCCCTCGCCGCCCTGCCGTGCGCCCTTCCGATGCCATGCCGGCCGTGCGTGGCGTCCTCGGTGGGACTATTTTGGGACTATTTTTTGATTATTTTTGGAGTATTTTTTGTTTTTCGTCGAAGATCCCCCTTTCGCTGGCCGCGCCCCGCTCGAGGAGCTCCGAGGCGGCCTCCCGAGGCCCTCGCCGCCCTGCCGTGCGCCCTTCCGCTGCCATGCCGGCCGTGCGCGGCGTCTCCGGTGGGCCTTCTCTCTGGTCGTGGGCGTTTTTCGGTGGCCGCGCCCCGCTCGAGGAGCTTCGAAGCGGCCTCCCGAGGCCCCCGCAGCCCTGCTGTGTGCGCCCTTCCGCTGCCGTGCCGGGGCCGTGCGCGGCGTCCTCGGTGGGCCTGCTCTCCGTCGTGGGCGTTTTGCGGTGCCTCTCTCCGGGGGCAGAGAGGAGGAGGAGCAGGAGGAGAGAGGAGGAGGAGAGAGGAGGAGGAGGAGGAGGAGGAGGAGGAGGAGGAGGAGGAGGAGGGAGGAGGAGGCGGAGGAGGAGGAGGAGGGGAGGAGGAGGAGGAGGAGGGAGGAGGAGGAGAGGAGGAAGAGGAGGCGGAGGATGAGGAGGCGGAGGAGGGAGGAGGAGGCGCGGGCGGGCGCGCGAGGCTCGTCGCGAATTTCTCGCGCTGCGGTCGGGGCCGGGGCGGCTGCCCTCGTCCCGGCGGGGGGGGGGGCGCGGCGCGAGGACAGCCGCGCGTCGCGCGCCGCGGGGCGCGAGGGCGCGAAGTCGGGTGGCCTGGCTTCTCTCCTTCGACGCGGGCTCGGCGCGCGGACTCTCGGGGCGGGTTGGGCGTGGAGGTCCGGCGTGCGGCGTGTCTGGCGACGCGGCTTCCAGGGCCGTGCGCGAAGTTCGCCCGCAGAAGGCCCGTCGGGGCACGACTGCCACCGCTCTTTTTTTGTTGCCTTCGTCGGGCTCTGGCTGCTCGAAGGGGCCTCCCTTTTCCCTTCGGGCCGTGAGGCGAGCGAGACGATGGCGGGAACGTCTGCTGACGAGGGGGCTCCTTCCTGCACCTCCCCTCGCGGCCCCCTTCCTTCACCCCCCTGGATCGAGGCCTGGAAGCACATCCACGTCCACGGCCTCTCGAGGTCGGGAGTCCGCTTCTGCGATCCTGTGGGCCCCGCGGTCCGGAGTCCTCGGCCGCGATCCCGCTGATACAGGGCGGCGCTGCGGGGATGCCTCGCGCGGAGCGCAATCCATGGGATCGCGCCGCGCTTCGGTGTCCTGACCGCGAGGGCATGGGCATGGACACGTCCGCCATTCGTGGCTTGGCGCCCGGTGGCCCTTGGACCCCTCCCAGTCGGGTCTTGCCAAGGAGTGGTCCTGGCTCCTGGGTGCCCCCAGCTTTTCGCGCCACTGCGGAGCTCCTGGGGCCCTCTGGGCCTCGTGAGGGGCGCTCTGGAAGCCGCGGGGGCCACCTGGGAAATCCTGGGGGCACCTTGGGCCAGCAGCACCTTCCCAGACATGCGATGCTTTGATTTTTCAGTCCGGGGTCCCCGAATGTTCCAACCCTTTCCCTGGGGCCAGTTTTTCATCCTCGGCCGTTTGCTGGCGGCCCCGAGGCCCGGCGAGGGCCCCCGGAGGCCGAAAATGCGAGACGCCGTCCGTCACGTTTTTTTGTTGAAACCGCCCGAGGGGGCCTGGGCCGTGGCAACACCCGACCCAGGGCCTCTGCCAGGGGGAGGGTCTCCGGGCGGCCATGAGCTGCTGGTTCGCCGGCGGCAGCGGCGGGCGGCTCGCCTGGCCTGGCGCCGCGCCGGGGTCGCCGGCGCAGGCCGGCGCGCCCCTTGCACTGCGCCCTGCGTGAAGTCGGCTGTCGGCAGAGGTGGATCTCTAGGTTTACGTCGGGCCTGTCCCCCTACAGGGGGATTTTCGACGAACAAAAAAAGAAATACCCCCAAAATCGCCAAAAAACAAAATAAATAGTCTTGGGATTATTTTGGGGGTATTTTTTGGTCTTTTTGGTGTATTTTTGGGGTATTTCTTATTTTTCGTCGAAAATTCCCCTGTAGGGGACATGCCCGACGTAACTCTGGGCCTCCCAGATGGGGTCGGAGTAGGTGGGGTTGGAGGATCGTGCCGCAGCGCCGATGCATCGCCGACGCGGCTCGATGCGGAGCCCGACTGGCTTCACCTCGACGTCGCCGATGCATTGCCGACGTCGCCAGAGCATCGCCGGTACATCGCCGATGCATCGCCGATGCATCGCCGATGTCTCGCCGATGTGTCGGCGATGCGGCGCGATCCTGCGGCCCCGTCTGCCTGGAACCGGCCTGGGAGGCCTCTAGGGTCCTGCCTGCCCCCCCTTTGCGCTGGGAAAGAGTTCGAGTAGGACATCGACCAGATCGGATGCGACGATCGGGGCGATTGGCCCAGGGTCAGGAGGAGAGAAGAAACACACAGACACAATTCGTCGTCGACTCCCAGAAAGATATGGGGAAGTATGGGCAGTGGGGGGGAGGCAGAAGCCCAGAAGAGATGGGAAGATATGGGGATTCCTGTGATCTGTGTGTATTTCTTTGTGTGCTTGTGGGCCTCTTCAATTGCGCGCATTCGCCCGGGAGCCTCGCCGAGGGCACGGACCATCGGCGCCCTGGGATGCGTGCATTGCCCTCCCCTGGCCTAGTCGAAGAAGGGATCTGGGTTGATCCCCTCTTCGAGTGGGCCCTCCCCGGGCCTAATCGAAGAAGGGATCAAACACACAAAACACACACAGTGTGTGTTTTTTCCCCACGGTGTGTGTGTTTTGTGTGTTTTTTCCCCGCAGTGTGTGTTTCTTTCCCCGCAGTGTGTGTTTTGTGTGTTTTTTCCCCACTGTGTGTTTTTTCCCCACGGTTGGACAGACCTCCTACCCTGACACGTCGAGTAAGGAATTGGCCGTTTTCGGTTCGCGAGGGGGCGTCGCGGCCCTCCTCCTCCTGCTCCTCCTCCTCCTCTTCCTCGTCCGCGTCCTCGTCCTCATCATCGTCGTCGTCGTCCGCCTCCTCCTCCACCTCCTCCTCTTCCTGCTGTTCTTCCCCCTCCTCCTAACAGGACGCGTAGGGTGCCACCCGGAACGAACGCAAAAACAGCCCGCCGCAGGCGCCGAACATTTTGATTTGTACACTGAACGCGGTTTGGGTCGGAGGTTCTCCACCTGGAACGAATGCAAAACAAACCCGCCGCAGGCGCCGAAGTTTTGGCTTGTTCACTGAACCTAGTTTGGGTCCTGGGTGGGTCGCGGGCTCTCCACCTCCAACTGGAGGAAATTCAAAAGCAGCCCGCCGTAGGCGCCGAAAATTTTGATTTGTACACTGAACGCGGTTTGGGTCGCGGGTGGGTCGCATGTTCTCCACCTGGAACGAATGCAAACGAAGCCCGCCGCAGGCGCCGAAAATTTTGGATGGGTCGCGGGGTGGTTCGCGGGTGGTTCGCGGGTGGGTCGCGGGTGGGTCGCGGGTGGGTCGCGGGCGTGGTTTGTGTCGCGGGTGGGTCGCAGGTTCTCCACCTGGAACGAATGCAAAAGAAGCCCGCCGCAGGCGCCGAAAATTTTGGGTGGGTCGCGGGGTGGGTCGCGGGTGGGTCGCGGGTGGGTGGCGGTGGGTCGCGGGTGGGTCGCGGGTGGGTCGCGGGTGGGTCGCGGGGTCGGTCGCGGGTGGTTCGCGGGTGGGTCGCCAGTGGGTCGAAGGTGGGTCGCCAGGGAGGTCGCGGGGTGGGTCGCGGGCGGGTCGCGGGGTGGGTCGCGGGTGGGTGGCAGGTGGGTCGCGGGTGGGTCGCGGGGTGGGTCGCAGGTGGGTCGCGGGGTGGGTCGCGGGTGGGTCGCCGGTGGGTCGCGGGGTGGGTCGCGGGGTGGATCGCGGGGCGGGTCGCGGGGCGGGTCGCGGGTGGGGCAACGACAACAACGACAACAACAAACAACAAACAACAAACAACAAACAACCAACAACCAACAACAAACAACAACGAACTTGAGCAACAACACCAGCAACATCAACAACACCAACAACACCAACAACAACATCAACAACAACACCACCAACACCAACACCAACACCAACACCACCACCACCAACAACACCACCACCAACAATAACAACAACAGCGGCAACAACAACAACGAGAATCCGCATCGCGGAATCCCACTTCAGCCACGCGCCCAGGGACAGTGAATGACCGTTCGGTTCAGCCCTCTCACTCTGACAAGACTGCAATAACCTGAATTCGCCCATTCTTGCCATCCCACACCGAGAACAACTATCTTAAGAACGGTTCTGAGGTGGGAGCCCCCGGGCGCCACGAGAAGGCAATGGGCTGGGCGTTCCATGGTTACCTCGAGCCCAACTGGGTACGATGCCTTGGGCCACACGTGCTTGAGGGAGTGGGAGGAGGAGGAGGAGGAGGAGGAGGAGGAGGAGGAGGAGGAGGAGGAGAGGAGCAGGAGGAGGAGGGGGAGGAGGGGGAGGAGGGGGAAGGACGGGAGGAGGGGAGGAGGGAGAGGGACGAGTGGGAGGAGGGAGGAGGAGGAGGAGAGGAGGGAGGAGGAGGAGGAGGAGGAGGAGGAGGAGGAGGAGGAGGAGAGGAGGAGGAGGAGGAGGAGCGAGGATGGAGGAGAGGAGGAGGAGGAGGAGGAGGAGGAGAGGGGGGATGGGAGGAGGAGAGGAGGAGAGGAGGAGGAGGAGGAGGAGGAGGAGGAGGAGGAGGAGGAGGAGGCGGAGGAGGAGGAGGAGGAGGAGGAGGAGTAGAGGAGGAGGAGGAGGAGGAGGAGGAGGAGGAGGAGGAGGAGGAGGAGGAGGAGGGAGGAGGAGGAGGGGGGGGGGGAGAGGAGGAGGCGGAGGAGGAGGAGGAAGGAGGAGGAGGAGGAGGAGGAGAGGAGGAGGAGGAGGAGGAGGAGGAGGAGGAGGAGGAGGGTCGAGGTTTTTTTGGCACTTCGATCGGGCCGAGGCGGAGGCGTCCTTCCTCTCCGAGGAGCCAGGCACCCCGCGGGCCGCGAGCGAGCACGCCGAGGCGCGGCGGGGCCCGGCGCCCGCCGCGGGGGCGGCGGCAGCGGGTTGGAGGGGCCGGCTGCGCGCACCGAGGGGGTCAGCGAGCAGGAGGAGGGGGAGGGGAGGACAAGCTAGGTGCGCTCGCGTCATATCTGACATCCTACCCCTCCCTCCCATCCCTTACCATGGCGCAGATCCCCTCTCTACTCGCACAGTCGGATGTCGAGCAGGGCAATGATCCCGAAAGGGTACGAGAGGCATTGTAGAGCACGGCATGGCACGGCGTAGAAGAGCACCGCGAAGCGTAGTATCAACCTAGCATTGCATCGCATGCCGTGGCATGGCACGGGAAATGGCGTCAGCGCTGCAGCGGGAGCACGAGTCGGAACGAGCGGAAGCACGCCGGAATCGGCCTCGGAGGCTTCTTCCCTTCCCGGGCGCCAGAAATTCAGCATTTTCGAAAGAAAAATGTATTGGAATGGCCTTTTTTCGGCGCCGCCTCGGAACTCGATTTTCCGGCGCCGGCAGAACCGGCTCCAGACCCGGCCCGGGCGCTGGCGCGGGCGCCGGCTCGGGCGTCCGGCCCGGGCGCCGGCTCGGGCGCCGGCCCGGGCGTCGGAATCGGCCCGGGCGGCCTCCCGAGCGCCGGAAGCAGAAATTCAGCATTTTCAAAACAAAAATGTGTATTAGAATGGTTTTTTTTCGGCGCCGCCTCGGAACTCGATTTTCCGGCGCCGGCCGGAGCCGGCTCCAGACCCGGCCCGAGCGCCGGCCCGGGCGCCGGCTCGGGCGTGCAGCCCGGGCGCTGGCGGAAAATGAGGCCAGCGCTGCAGCGGGAGCACGATTCGGAACGAGCGGGGCCCGAAAATGAGGCTGGCGCTTCAGCGAGAGCAGCATTTTGGGAAAAGTACTGGCGAAAACCCAACTCCGGGGAATCCTGTGTGTAAAAAACAGTACGCGGGGTGGGTCGAATATTTTCAGAGCATTTTCAAACCGTCATCAGGGGAAGAGGGAGAGTAGTATTCATATTGAGCAATTGTGGTGGAGGAGGAGGAGGAGGAGGAGGAGGAGGAGGAGGAGGAGGAGGAGGATGAGGAGGATAAGGAGGACGAGGAGGAGGGGGAGGAGGAGGAGGAGTTCTGGAGTTTTGGATATGGCGACTAGGTCGGCTGACTGAAATTTAAACCATGGATTTCTCCTTTGTGGCCCTCTTAGCCTTGCTGGAGGCTTTGGGCCAGAGACCCTTGGAGATCCTGGCTAGGTACTTAATCCCCGCGATTACCCTCTACCCTCTCGGCACACTCTCGAGCAAGCTCTTTGAGCTGCTGGGAGGCAAAACACCCACACCCCGACCCCCGAGTGATACCGAATTTTGTGGCTTGAATGTGGACCCCCCCCTGCAATATGCACCCGCCGTCCTGAATGGGGGTTCAGACAGGGTCCCGTCGAGACTAACGAGATCGAAACAAGGAAAATCGAGGCAGCCCTTACGTTTGGCATGTGTGGTCGACCCCTTGCAACGCTCGCAGGCTCTACTGTTCTGCTCGCACAAGACGTGAGACGAGGCGAACATACTGCAGACGGACGGGGCAGGAGGCCTCACGAGCTCTTTCGAGCGCCTGCTCTTTGGGGTTCCTTTTTCGAGCTCGGCCTCGCACTGAAGGGCCTCACGGGTGCTCTGGAGGGCCCTCCTGCGGACAAGGAGGGCCTTGTGTTCGATAACTTTTAGCCGAAACTTGTGAGACTCGGGCACGCGGGCGAGATCGGCGCCCACCGCCGCAAATGCATCGGCCATGGTGCTCCCCAAGACCAAGAGCTTCGGGGCCCGTCCAGCGATGATGTCTTCGGCCTCCTGGTGCGAATGCACGAAGACCACTGTGCAGACCTGGTCAGGATGAGCCGCCACCCACTGCCCTATGTCCCAGCAGAGATCACTGTCTGGCCCAGCGGGGTGCTGGTGTCGGTGGTTATACCACACCAAGATTACATATTCATTGTCCGTGACGTAAGCAAGGTGACCCGTACATGACCGAAGCGCCAGCAGCAGAGCTAGCAACTCTCCTCTTGGAGGGCAAAGAAGGGAGAAGGGACTTGATATGGGGGGGAGACTGCGTGTGAGAAGCGGGGGTTGGAGAGGAGGATCTGTCGGCGGAGGTCTGGGCATTCCTGGGCCCGGACCTGGACCTGTGGGAAGTTGCCCTCGGCCCCCCTCTTTGCCCTCTCCTCCTCGCCCTTCTCGTCCTCCTCCTCCTCCCCGTCCTCTTCCTCTGCCTCCGACCCTCCGAAGGGCAGGCGCCCCGAGGTGGCCCACGCACAGGTGGAGCCTCGTGCCTTGCTCGTTCGGAGAGTGCGGAGCAGTGCTGGTGAGCCGCACCTCGTCGTCGCCGGCCCTCCCCCCTCCGAAGCGCCCCCCCCCGCGGGCCGCCGGGGCAGCGCACGGGCCGCGGAGGCCGCGGGCGACGGGGCCCCCCCCGCGCCTTTCTGGGGCCTGCCGTGGCGAGCCGCGCAGCGTCGGGCAGGGGCCAGGATTCCATCGGGCCTGTCCCTCTCCAGGAGGAGTATTCCAAAGTAGTCAAAACATAGTCTGGGGACTCATTTCTTTTCGATTCCCTACCTAGGCTCTGCCTAGAAGGGTTCTCACTGTGTGTGCTTAAAGGGCCAGGCCATGGGAACCGCCCCGGGCGGTTCCCCCGGCATCTGCCCCGCGGGCCCCCCAGTGACGTTCCCTTAGCTTAGCGTTGCTTATCTCATCTTAGCTTAGCCTAGCTCAACTTCGCTTAGCTTAGCTTGGCTTAACCTAGCCTAGCTTAGCTTAGCTTCACTTAGTTTAGCTTAGCCTAGCCTGGCTTAGCTTAGCTTAGCTTAGCTCAACTCAGCGCAGCGTAGCGCAGCGCAGCTTTAGCATAGCATCGCATAGCATAGCACAGCATATCATAGCGCAGCATAGCATAGCATAGCGCAGCATAGCATAGCGCAGCATAGCATAGCGCAGCATAGCATAGCATAGCATATCATAGCATAGCGCAGCATAGCATAGCATAGCGCAGCGCATCATAGCATAGCATAGCACATCATATCATAGCATAGCATAGCATTGCATATCTTAGCATAGCATAGCGCAGCATAGCATAGCATAGCGCAGCATAGCATATCATAGCATAGCATAGCGCAGCATAGCATAGCATAGCATAGCATAGCATAGCATAGCGCAGCATGGCATAGCATAGCATAGTGTAGGTGTAGATCTTGATGTAGATGTACATGTAGGTGTAGATGTAGGTGTATATGTAGCTGTAGCTGTGAGTGTAGTTGTATATGTAGATGTAGATTTAGATGCATGTGTACATGTAGATGTCGCTGTAGGTGTAGATGTGGATGTAGCTGTAGATGTAGATGTAGGTATTAAGCTGTACTGTTACTACTACTACTACTACCACCACTACTACTACTACTACTACTACTACTACTACTACTACCACTACTACTACTACCACTACTACTACTACTACTACTACTACTACTACTACTACTACTACCACTAACATCCACTACTACTACTGCTACTACTACTACTACTACTACTACTACACTACTAGTACTACTACTACTACTACTACTCATACTATAATACTAAACTTTTTGTTTTTTTACTACTACTACTACTACCACTAACACTACCACTACCACTACTACTACTACTACTACTACTACTACTACTACTACTACTACTACTTCTACTACTACTACTACTACTACTACTACTACTACTACTACTACCACCACCACCACCACCACTACTACTACTCCTACTACTACTACTACTACTACTATTACTACTACTACCGCTACTGCTACAACTGCGACGATGAGGAGAAGGAGGAGGACGGCGTTTACAATTACTCCTAATATTGCTCTCCTCGGGGCTCCAACTCCTCGGTAGGGTCGCTCTGGGATAATTCTTGATTCTGTTGGAGCATTGTTCTTGTGTTTTGTTATGTTTCGTCCCAAATCCACCCGTAGGGGGACATGCCCGACCTGATGCTACGACGAGGATAAAATCCGTTCCAGGGCGTTCCGGAATGCCCTCAGAGCGCTCCGCAACGCTCTGAGAAGGCCGCGGCGCGCGAGACGTCCTCCAGAGCCGCCGGATCTCAGAGATTCTCGGCTCATCCTCGCCCGATCGAAGGATTGCAAAAAGGATTGCAAAAAAACCCAGGATTGCAAAAAAACCCAAGTTTATTTTTGCAATCCTTTTTTGCAAAAAAATAACCAGTTTTTTTTGTTTCAATCCCAGGTTTTTTTGCAATCCTGTTTTTTTTTGCAATCCAAATTATCCTCGCCCTGGCCTCGTCTTGCAGGGGCCGCGAGAACCTGGCAATGATATATCCCGAGCGGTCCGCACCCGGGTCGGCGGCCTTTTGGCAGCAGCAGCGGCCCGCGGCGAGGGGGACGGGGGAGTGCGGCGCGAGGCGGCGTTCCGCCGTCCTGGCCTGCGGGGCTCCTCGGCGGTTTCCTGCACTGCCTTTCGGGCCGGACGAAAGGGGGGGATTGGGAAAGGGGGGGTTACGAAATCTGCTGCATGCAGCTGGTTTCGGTCTCACCGAGGGGCCCATTCCTCGATACATAGCCGCCTCCGGCGCCGGGAGGCGCCAGGAAAATCAGCTACGTGAGCTGATTCTCAAACCCCCCCTTTGCTATCCCCCCTTTTCGCCCGACCCGAGCCTTGGACAAGTCGTGCAGCTTTGATGGGCGAGCTGTCTGGTTTTCGTCGTCCCTGGTTCGGTCGTTTTTTGGCCTCCAAGGGCCACTCGCGGGGCCCGGGGCCGTCAGGAACGGACCCCTGCTGAGAAGTTCGCCCCAGGGAAGTGCCCGGGACGATGGATCGGCACGGCCTGCAGATTTTCCGCATTCCTTGTCCACTGGGCGTGTGGGCAGGCCCCCGCCAATCTTTGCCGGTACCACGGGGCCCAATCAGAACGTCCACGGGCAGAAGGTCTGTGGGAATCCTGCTGGGTGGCGCCACGTCCTTTTTTCCGGCCCCCCGAGGGGCGCCACGACGCTTTGCCACTTCTGCCGCCAGCAGAAGCCCCGTGAAGCGGAGAAACGAATCTGATCCTCATCAGGGTGACGCCGTCAGTGCCGACCTGGCAGGGTGACGCCGTGGGACCCCGAGGAACCCCCCCGCCTCTTGCAGCAGGTTCGCGCCGCGTTGGCGCGGTGGCTACCCCCCGCGCGGGCGTTCCAGGCTGCACGCCGCCGGCGGCCCCGCTGCGTCGAAGGATCTGCGCGCGCCGTCGCGGGGCGGCGGCCGTGCACGGGCTCAGCGGGGTTGCGCCCGGGTGCTGGAGACGAACGCCGACGTCGTCGCGACGTGAACCCGCCGTACACCCCCCCCTCCCTCCCTTCCCCCATCCTCCTCCGGAGTCCGAGGCGAGTGTCTATCCATCAGCACCGCCCGGGAGATCGCTCGTCGGCGGCCACCACCGCCGCCTGGGGGACCGCTCTTCGGGGATCTCGGCAGGCGGTTGATGTGGGTATCTATGCTCGGGCCCTTGGGGGGCACGCATGTCCATATCCACCGCCTGCCGATGACGACGACGATGACGATGACGACGATGACGATCTCGATGTCGTCATCGTCATCGTCATCGTCGTCATCCATTGTCATCGTCGTCGTCATCGTCGCCATTGTCGTGATTGTCCCAGGCGGTGGTTGTGGATACGGTCACTTATGAGGAAAATCCTGGAGGCCTCGCGCGTCGCGTAATAGTAGTATGATCTAGTCCACTTGTCAGTTCCGTAAGCTATGGGCCGACGCTCGCGCGGCGATGCTCAGGAGTCTGTCCGACGTAAATCCGACGTAGTCCGACGTGAACCCGACGCAAACCCGACGTAGATCCGACGTAATTCGGGTCTCAAGTTGCCGCGCGAGGCCTCCAGGATTTTCTTCATGAGGTCACGAGAGTTTGTTCAGCGCGCCGCTGGTTCTGGCCCACCACGCCTCGGCGCGACACGTGGAGCC
>CAUYUJ010014217.1:113257-158955 GCA_963575745.1 Prorocentrum cordatum
CGGCAGAGAGGGGGGGGTGATGACGTGTTTATCTTGCGATTATTTCATTCATTATTGAATCTAGATTATTGTTCGATGCTTTTGTTGGCTCTGGCTTAGTCGAATCACAATCTGAACAAAACAATTTGCTAATATCAACAACTAAAAACCCAGGGGGGGGTGACTTTGAGGGCTAGGGGGGGGGTGATGACTAGGGGGGGGGTGATGACTAGGGGGGGGGTGATGACTAGGGGGTGGGGGGAGACTAGGGGGGGGAGCGCTGCGCAGTTTGGGCGCTCGGCCCGCTCGGGGGCGGCAGAGAGGGGGGAGGGGTGATTTTGTGGGCCCCGGAAACGGCAGGGCCGTTTCTTCACCGTTTCCGAAAAATGTCCCTTGAAAATGGAAGCGGCAAAAAAACGGCGACCGGAAACGGCAAAAAACAAGGGCTACAGGATTGGACCCGGGGCCGGAAGCGGCCAAGAAACGGCGACGGAACCGGTAAAAAACAGCGTCGGAACCGGCAACAAAACGGCAAAACGGTACCGGTAAAAAAACGGCCCTGTCGTTTCCACGGCCCAGTAAGGGGGGTAATGACTAGGGGGGGGTGGATATCATGGCGGGGGCCATGATATTTCCCCAGATATTTCATGGCGCCTTTTCTCACTTGATTACGTCCCTGGCCCCCCCGCTGGGCCGCGCACATGCCGCCGGCCATGATTTGCACCCCCCCCTCTTGGATCGACTAGACGTAAGAGTGACCTTTCGCCAGAGTGACCTTTCGTGCGGGCACAGATGGGTCCCCAGATGGCTGAAGACGAAGCAGCAGCAGCTGCTTGCGCGCCCAGGTTTGGCCCCCCGCGGCCCCCAAAAAGTCGCGCACCAAAGGTCACTCTTACCCAGGGTCACTCCTGCGTGTAGCCCCCTCTTGGACACCCCCCTCCTGGCCGCTCCCGAGGGTCACATCAGTTGCGGCTGTCTCAGGCGAGAGCCACATTTTTTACAACAAAAACGGCCCGCCCTCCAGCCGTGTACGCGGTGTTCAAGATCGGAAGGTCGGTTCTTACAGCAGGGGCAACAAAACATTACATTACAGGAGCAATCGTTTCGATAATCTTTTTTTGCGCCATGTAAAGACGTCAGCGGGGTTGGGGGAGGGTTTCATGATGAGGATATACAATCCTCCCCAATTCCCAACCCCACCCCCACGTACGCCCATTACATTACAGGACAAATTGTTCTGATAATTAATACTGTAATATTAAACGCCTCAACAGTACACATTGAGGAGTGGATCAAACCAGAGCTGCATTATGAAAACAGTTCGCTCTCCGCTTTAGCAGCCGTTGGAAGCCGTTGAAACGAATGCGCGTGGTGTCAAGGGATCGTCGCATGTTGAACACGGCCAACCCTTCATCCTTGTAGCTGTTCGCAGCTGGAAGCGAGTGTGCGCGGCGCGAGTCAGGCGATAGCCGGATGTTGAAAACCACCAGCCCTTCATGTTTGTGGCCGGTGGCAACTTTGAACGACTCTGCGCAGAGCTGGAGCGAGGGCCGCATGCTGAAACCGACTGGCCCTCCAGTCTTGTACTTGCTGGCTATGTTTAGAAGCCAATGTGCGCGGCGCCAAGGCGTGTGCCGCTTTTTGTAGACCACCGGCCCTCTATCTTTGTCAATGGTTCTGTTTTTGTTGCTGCGCTTCGGGACCATGACAGGTAGGGAAATGTCAAGCGACGGCTGCACCCCCCCCCTTCACCCATCGCCTCCCCCAACCCTTCCACTCCTGCTCCCCTTCCCCCTTCCCCCTTCCCCACCTCCCCCTCCCCTCTGACGCAAACTGGCTGGGATCCCAAGCACCATTTCTCGCAGCGCGCGAGGGGACAGAGCTGGTGGAGACACACGCCTGCTTCTGAAGTGGGCACTTCGGTGGGGTTTCGCTTGCATCTGCTAGGGAACCCTGCCCGAGCGGAAGTCTAGCTGCTCGGGTCAGGACCTTTCGAGCTGCTTTTTTCGTATGAGCCAATGTTGCCTAGGATAGCGTGCGTCTTCTTGCTTCGTGAGCGATCACTCGTGAGTAGCAAGCTGCGCGCAAGCAGCCCTGCGAGGATGCTAAGTTCCGCCCAGCTCTGCTGAGAGGAAGCGCGTGCCAGCTGCGGGAGAGGGGGGGGGGTTGAGCAGGCTACCCTCGTCACGCCTGCCGATCCAATCTACTCCTTCTCTCTCTCTCTCACCCTCTCTGCTCTTCCCAAGTTGTGGGCGTGGGCGGGTGGGGGGGGGCGGAGGGGAGAGGAGGGAACGGTATAGCTACCCGGGTATCACATCGGGTGGGCAGAGGCGGCCGCCTCCTGGCCCCGACGGTGCACTTATATCCTCGGAACGTGTTCTATCCGCACGCAGCCTGTGTCGGCCCTCAGTACCCCGCCTGACGTCGTGTTCGAGGGCCTCAGCGGACGAGCAGGCGTTGGCAAAACACCACGCGCTCGGAGGATCATCGGAGGGAGCGATGGGTGTCTTGGAGGAGGAAGCGGCGGAGGAGGAGGAGGAGGAGGAGGAGGAGGAGGAGGAGGACGCGGCTACCGGCCGCACCCGAACGGCACGGCGGAGCCAGTCGGGCCACTCCCAGCTCTGCCGAGCGCGTGTGGGTCAGGAGGTCGCGGCAGAAGCTACGAGCGCACCCCGAGGGGCACAGACGAAGAGGGGCCCGAGCTCCACTCAGGGAGTCCAGGGCTTTCCCGACCGTCAGGACGAGGAGGACGAAGAGTGGGGGGGAGTATGATGATGATGCTGATGATGCTGATGATGCTGATGATGATGATGCTGCTGCTGCCGCTGCTGCTGCTGCTGCTGATGATGATGATGATGGTGGTGGTGGTGATGATGATGATGATGATGGTGGTGGTGGTGATGATGATGATGATGCTGATGATGGTGCTGATGCTGACGCTGATGCTGATGCTGCTGATGCTGCTGATGCTGCTGCTGATGATGATGATGCTGATGACGATGATGATGATGATGATGATGGTGATGATGATGATGATGATGCTGATGCTGATGATGATGATGATCAGGATAAGGATGATGCTGATGCTGATGATGCTGATGGTGCTGCTGCTGCTGATGATGATGATGATGATGATGATGATGATGAGGAGGAGGAGGAGGAGGAGGAGGAGAGGTGGAGGATGGAGGAGGAGGAGGAGGAGAGGAGGAGAGGAGAGGAGGTGAGGGGGAGGTCGGTTGGTCGGTCGGTCGGGAGGTCGATCGGTCGGGCGGGCGGGAGGGAGGCAGGGAGGCAGGGAAGGCAGGGAGGCGGAGACAGGTAGGGGGAGGGAAGGGAGGGAGGGAGGGGGGTAGGGAGGGGAGGGAGGGAGGGAGCGGGGAGGAGGAGGAGGAGGAGGAGGAGGAGGAGGAGGAGGGAGGAGGAGGAGGATGAGGAGGAGGGAGGATGGAGGGGGAGGAGGAGGAGGAGGAGGAGGAGGAGGAGGAGGAGAGGAGGAGGAGGAGGAGGGAAGGAGGAGTGTGAGGAGGAGGAGGAGGAGGAGGAGGAGGAGGAGGAGGAGGAGGAGGAGGAGGAGGAGGAGGAGGAGGAGGGAGGAGGGTCTGTTGTGGGGCATGCTCTGGTGGTCCTTTGTCGGCCCTCCCTGATGCGCCAGGCCCGAATAAGAAAGCAGCTGCGTAAATATAACATGTCGATGGTCCGCGCGGACTTTTTTTGGATCTGCGCTAGACCCCCCTCCCTGGCGCTCTGCGGCGCCAGAAGCGCCGCCAGGGGTCCTAGCGCAGAGCCAAGACATCCGCGCGGACCGTCGACAGTTCGGGTGGATGCTGTCTTTTGTTCTCTTCCCCTGGATGCGAGGACAGCGACACCGACGTCAAGGTCTGCGACTTCGGGCTGGCCAAGATGGCGCCCATCTCCCTGCAGAACCCCCGGCGCGCCGCCCCCGCGGCGTGCCCCGCCGCGCGCGCCGTGGGGCCCCGCGCGCCCCCTCGCGCGAGGCGTCGGGGGGCTCTCCTGCGCTGCCCCGCGGGGCCTCGCCCGCCTGCCCTCCTCCTCCTCCTCCTCCTCCTCCTCTCCTCCTCTTCGCCCTCTGTCCTCCTCCTCCTCCTCCTCCTCTTCGCCCTCTGTCCTCCTCCTCCTCCTCCTCGTCCTCCTCCTCCTCCTCCTCTTCGCCCTCTGTCCTCCTCCTCCTCCTCCTCCCTCCCGCCGCCGCCGCCTCCTCCTCCTGACTGCAGCACGCTGCGCCGACCCCAGCCACGACAGCTGAAGGGTTGAGCGCCGCCAAAGCACTGCTCTGGAAGTACTCTCCACTCGTTTAAACTAGATATCAGATGCCGACCTAGTTTAGCCGAGGTCTATGTTTACCGAGTCTAATTTTACCGAGCCGGGACCTGCATACTCAACACAACGTACTGTATGTCCGGGGTCAGTCCGGGGTCAGTCCGTGGTCAGTCCGGGGTCAGTCCGGGGTCAGTCCGGGGCCGGCCCCAGTGGACTGACGCGTGCGGGCAATTTGCCCTCGTCTCGCGTCTTGCCCGCTTGCCCTCGTCTCGTCCTCCTGGAGCACGTGCACTCCCCCTGCTTCTCCTGCTCGCGCTTGCGACGACCCTCGTCAGACAGTCTTGGACCACCTGGCGCCCGCGGACTGAAAGCGTGTCTCCTCCTCCCACTGCTCGAAGAGGAATAAACGGCATCAGCGTACACTTTCGGAGGCCCTCTCGGATCTCCTCGATCTGCGCCGAAGCTCCCTCCCTGGCGCGTTGGGCGGCGCCGGGGAGGGGGCCTCCACGCAGATCCAAAATAACCGCGTGGTCAGAATCTACTCCGGCACCAAAGGCTGACTGCGCTGCAAAACCGACCACCTAGCCCCATTCTCCAGCACACTACTCCCTCTGGCCAGCTCTTTCACATTTTCAAAGCTCCCACACTTGAGTTTGTCATTTCGTTGCTCGTTCTCGCTGCCCGCACATCGAATGTTCGAGGTGTCAAGTTGCAGAATGTTAGTGCGCAGCTGCCAATGATCGTGCACAGGCGTTGTTAGCACCCATGTTTTATACATCGAATACAGTTCATATTTTTGCCAGTTGAGTCGTCAGCCAATCCGTTGTAAGAGGGCATTGATGAGAGGACCGACGCTTCATGATAGCGAGCCCGTGGGCGGGGTCATTTTCTCTCTGGGCCAGCCTCTTTGTGTACAGTGATTGTCGTGGCCATGCTTCGTACCCATACCGTTCAGGCGGGACGATGCGTCCCTCGTATGTTCTAGTCGCGTTCAGTCGATGGTGCCGAGCCTCGGCCTTCAGGTGTCCCCAAAGGAAGGTCCGAGGCTGGCCTTAAACCATCCGCTCTGCAGGGTCGCCGACAGCAGGTCTCCTCCCGCTGGAGGGCTGACGCAGATCCGCCGCTTTTTGCTCGCCATGCACCGCCTCTATCATTGCTGGTAGCAGCAGGGAGTCAGGACGAGGGTCGCAAGCGTGGCTCATCTAATCTTATTCCTTTCCCCTCGCTCCTCCTCGCTCCGTCTTCCCTTCGTGGGCGAACGCCATATCAAGCGCGTCCCTACTTCAATGATCGAGTGGCTTTACCTTTTCCGTCCTCATGAAGGGGGCGGGCGGACACCCAATCTACATTCAAAGCCTCCCTACTTCTTGTTTCTACCGACTTCCTCCGACCGATGGGTGTCCGCGGCCTCGCGGGCTGGGCCTCTGAGCCGCGACCGCGCGGATGCGGTGCGTTCTGTCGCGGCTGCCCCGCGCGGAACGTCTCCGTGTGATCCCGCGCGGTCCGCGGTGTGGCCCCCCGGGGCCCCCGGACCGCGAGGGAGCGGATACGGGCGTGGTCGCCGCTCGTGATCCTTCGTCGCTCCCTCCATCCCTCCCTCCCTCCTCCACAATCCTAGATCTATATTCCGCAACCAGAGCTTGCCTCTGTAGGGGTCCTGGTGGATTCACATGGGTAGGTGAGGTGTGTCACCGATTTCCGCGGCCCGCCCGGGTTCCCGGGTGCTCAGGTGCCCGGGTGCCCGGGTGCCCCATGGCCCTATAGCCCCATAGCCCTATAGCTCTATAGCCCTATAGCCCTAAAGTTTTATTCTCGCCCTATGGTCTTATAGCCCAATACCCCAATATCCATATACTAGCCCAATAGCCCTGTAGGCGTATAGCCCTATGGCCTTATAGCCTTAGCCCTATAGCGGAATAGTCCCAGAGTCCTATAGCGGTGTAGCCTTATAGCCCGATAGCCCTATAGCCGTATAGTCCTTCAACCCCACAGCCTTGTAGCCTTTTAGCCCTATAGCCGCCCAATATCCCTATAGCCCCATAGCCCTATAACCCTGTGGCCCAATAGCCCAATAGCACAATAGCAGTATAACCCTATATCCCTATCGCCCTATAGCCCTACCGCCTTATAGCTGTATAGTCCGATAGCCCTATAGCTCTATAATCCGATTTTCCCATAGCTCTATATGCGTATAGCAGTATAACCCCATAGCCCTATATCCCTATAACCGTATGGTCCTATAGCCCTATACATAGCCCTATCGCCCTATAGCCCGATAGCCCTATAGACTCGTAACCCTACTGCTCTGTAGCCCCATAACCCCAGAGCCCCATAACCCCGTAACCCTATGGCCCTACAGCCCTATAGCCTTATGGCTCAATAATCATATAGCCCTGCAGCCCTATAGACCTTTAGTTCTATAAGCCTATAGCACTATCGTTCCATAGCTTTGTCACCTTATAGCCCTATAGCCCCTTAGCCCCATAACCCCATAGCCCTGACAATACTTGGACTGCGATTTTTCTTTGGTGCCGTATTTTTTGTATGTGTAGATGTATATGCATATGCATATGTATACGTGTATGTATATCATGTGTATATGCACTATGTAACTGTATATGTGCATATGTGTACACATACGCATGTGCATATGTAAGCGTATAGGTCGTTGCGTGTGTATATGTCTATGTCTATGCATATGTATAGGTATATGTACATGTATATGTATATCATATACACATGTGTACATTTATGCACGAATAGGTTGTGTATTTATAGTTATATAGGTATGATGTACATCTGTATATGTGTATATTTGGATATGTGTACATGCGTGCATGTGTATATGTGTATGCAGCACATACGTGTATATGCATATGTATATGTATATGCATATGTATATGCAGGTGTACATGTACACGTTTATGAATATGTACATGTATATGTATATGTGTATTTATATCTTTATGTATACTTATATGTATATGTATATGTATAGTTATAGGTATAGGTATACGTATACGTTTATGTTTATGTATATGTAGTATATATATGTGTGTATGTTCATGTATATGTATATGTTTATGAATATGTTTATGTTTATGTTTATGTATATGTATATGTACGTGCATATGCATACATACATATATATGTATATTTATATGCATATGTGTACGCATGTCTATGTGTATGTATGTATATGTATGTGTATATGTAGATGCATATGTCCATGTCTATATAAGTATATGCATTTATATATGTATATGTATATGTATATGTATATGTATATGTATATGTACATGTAATTGTATATGTATATGTATATATACGTATATGTATATGTATATGTATAGGTACTTGTATTTGTATATGTATATGTATATGAATATGCATATGTATATGTATATGTATATGCATATGCACATGTATATGTGTATATATAAGTATTTGTAGATGTAGATGTATATGTATATGTATATGTATATGTATATGTATATGTATACGCGTATGCATATGCATATGCATATGCATATTTATATGTATTGGTGTATGTATATCTATATGTACGTGTTCCCGTATATGTTTATGTATATGCATATGCATGTGTATGCGTGTATATATGACGTGTCTTTCATTATCGCTCTCTTTCTCTCCGTGGCCTTTTTGGCTCGATCTGCTCTAGCTCAAGCCTCCGGCTCGAGGGCGCCGTCTGGCCCGCGCGGGCGGGATTGTTCTCGGCAGTCTCGGCCCCCTTGTGCACGGCACTGCGCGCCAGCCTGCCGCCGTCTGCAGGTGTTGGCAGTCGACCGAGCGCGCGCGCGTTGCCCTGGCGTGCAAATGCCGAAGTTTGACAGAGCGTCGCTGGAGTTCGCTGGGAGGAAATCGGGGGGCGCCTGCTTTGGGCTTAGGCGTCGCCCGCGTGGGGGGCGTGAGAAGGAGGCCACGCTCTTCGAAGAAAATCCGTCGGAGGGAGGGTTTCAATCCCCCCCCCCTCCAAGACCAAGAGCCGAGGGGGGAGATGGCTGAACCCCACAAGCTCCAGAGTGAAAGTCAAGGGGGGTCCAACGCCCCGCTACCAATTTTGAGCGCCAGCGATGGCGATGGAGACGACGTCCGGCGTGCGCAAACGACGACGACGGTGACGACGACGGGGACGACGGCGATGGCGACGGTGACAGCAACGACGCTCACCGGCGGCAAACGACGACGTGTCCGTCCCGACCGATTTGTTCCTGACGACTGTCCCGCCCGCCCGCCGACCGACACGCGGCGTGTCATAGTCGTGTCATAGTCGTGTCCCGCCCGTCCGCCCGACCGACCGACCCGCTGGCAAACGATGGCGACTACGCGGAGAGAGGGGGGGCTTGACCCCCCCCCGAGTATTTTCGGAATGGTTCGGGTGGGGTTGGCTGCGAGGGGGGGTTTTCGCCAGGCCAGGGTGGAGGAGACTCCGGAGAGGGAGGAGGGGGGGGTCTTTGAAGGGGGGAGGAAGGGGGATCTTCGATGGGGGAGCGTCGGAGCCGGTGGGGTGAGATCCAGTGGCGCGAGCCCGGCCCGAGCCCAGGACCCCATCTTCTTGCGGCATTCTTCTTCGAGCTGGACTTAAGTCGGGCCTGTCTCCCTACAGGGGGATTTCCGACGAAAAATTTACAAATACACCGAAAATGCCCCCAAAGGGTGAAAAATATGCCAAAAATAGTCCCCAGACTATTTTTGGACTATTTTTCGATTATTTTTGGTGCATTTTTTTGGGGGGGGGGGGGGGCGAAAATCCCCCTGTAGGGGGACAGGCCCGACTTCAAGCTGGACCGATCCGCGAGGGTCCTGGGGCCCGAAACACGGCGAAGTCGCCCGGCGCGAGTGAATAGGCGACGTCCGTATCTCAGGGTAGCATGGTGCCAACTACGACACAAGCTCAGTACCCATGTCTATTGGGCATCGGCCTGGCACGCAGCACGCTGCCACCCCGAATTTACAAATTCGGCACCACCAGGGGGGGCATGAACGGCGTTCCAGAGGGATTGCTGCAGCTTGCCTCTGCCGACGAGCTGCAGATGGACTTGTCGCCTCCACGCCAGCATGCTGCATGAGCTTCTCTGCTGTTTCTCCGTGGCCAGCGGTCAGTGGGGCCAAGTGCGTATGGCGCATGCGTGGCGAGTCCGCTGATGACCCCCGAAAGCCACCACTCAAGCAAAGCTTAGTGTGGCAAAAGAACAGTCGGATGCCTAGACATTGACACCACTACCAAAAGGTGTGCCTCCGCCGAGGGAAGGTGCCCCCGATTTTGGTGATGTGGTGGTCATATTCGGGCTTCCGATGTGGCCGAAATGCAAAATGCTACCACCGACTCCAAAACTCTGGATCGTTTTCCCGCGGTGGAGGCACCCCCCTGTGCCGGTGTTGGTGCCCTTTCCCAAGCCTGCAACAAGAAACACCCCCCGAGCAAAACTTCGCGTTCAGCGCCTAGCGCGCGGGGGGCCACTCCCGTGCACGGGCTTCTTATCCTTTCAGTCCCTCCTCGACCGCCCCGGCGGCCCCGCGAGGGCACCTCTTCCCTCCAGATGCCGCAAACGGCGAACGACCTCCGCGCCGACTTCCTCCGTGCGCTGGCTCTCCGGGGGGGGGACGCAGTGGCGCTGGCCGCGCAGGAGACAGCTCGGCACCCCGCGCGCGTGGGGCCCCGCGCGCCGCCGCGACCCCCGGCCGTGGCCCAGGGGCGGGGCGGCGGCGCCCGCGCGCCGCGAGCCCGAGGGGCACTGCCACGCGCGCCGCCGCCCCGGATGCAGGAGCCGCGCTGGGAGCGGCGGCCGGCGGGGCCCGGCGGGGCGGGGGCCCCAGCAGGGCCCACGTCGATCTGATCGGCCCGATGCGGTGCGGTGGAGGCCCATGCCAAGAGACACCCTGGCCTGCCTCCGGGGTGCCCTGGGCTTCTTGGGTCTCGGTGGTTCTGCTATGGAGAGCGTGGCGTTCCCACACCGAGAATCCTGTGGAAGGTCTCTTGTGGACTGGCCTCCACTGCTCCAATTTCGGCCTCTGCGATCCGATTCGACTTCGATTGCTCAGCGATCCGATGCGGCCCGATGCTTGCATTGGCGCTGCTGTGCATCCTGGGGCTGCTGTGCATCCTGGGGCTGCTGTGCATCCTGGCGCAGCCGATCCGATTCGATCTCGATTCCGTGCCGATCCAGCCCGATCCGACTTCAACTCCGTTTCGATTCGATTTCCCGATTCGATGCTGGCTGATCCTGCCCAGCGGCGGGCGGATCGTCCGGGCCGGTCGTCCGGCCCTTCGGGCCAGAAAGAGATCACGACGGGAGGCTTTCTGCAAGTTTTGGCCCCTCGGGGCCCTCGCCGGGCCCCGGGGCTGTGAAACATCGACTAGGGTGAAACAGCGATCCTGGGCAAGGTGTCGCGAGACCTCAGGGGGTCCACGTCATGGAACAATCATGACGTCGGGGTTCTGGGAGTTCGGTTGATGGACAGAACTCTCCACCTTTTATGCTGATTTTTGTGACCCCCCCCCTCGCTTCCCCGAGTCAATGTTGGCGGGCTGCGCCGCGATGTGCCGATTTCTCGACTGGCCGAACTCGCGCGCCCCGCTGGCGATGCCAACCAACATTGAATCAGGGAAGCAGGGCGCGTTGAAGTTTGCGCCAGCGCCCTGGTCGCGCGGGTGGTGCAGGATTCTGTCCATCAACCATTCCCAGATCTGGATGATGTTCGGAGGGGGCAGAGGTCACCACGGCTGGATTCTCCTCGAAATTTTGATCAGAGCGTACATTTTGGGCCCTCCCGAGAACCCCGAGCTTGGGCCGAGAGCAACTGCAGGCTGCGAGCTCGCCGCGAAGAGGCTGTGGAATGTTTCCGGGTCATTCTGCTGTGCCCCGAGGCCCTCTCCGTTGGACGCACCTCGCCGAGGGCCTTCCTCCTCCTGGGTCCCCGGTACTTGTCTTTGGACTCAGCGATGTTCCCCCCACTCAGGTTTGTTTCATTTGGCATACGGGGACTGGGGTGCATCCACAGGGCTTGCAGCCCTTAGGGTCTGCTTCTTGGCTGACTTGGCTTTCATGCAGCGGGTGCTCAGCCTGGGGATGCTTTCGCGACATCCCTGCCGAGGTTTGATCCCGCATGGGGCAACGCCGGGTGGGAGCCTCCGAGGCTCCAGGGAGCAACCCTCACCACCTCTAACCTGTCTTGGGACAGTGTACGGGTCCTCGGCCGCAGCCCCGACTCGTGGGCCTGACGTCGGAGCTCCAGGACCTGTGTGCCGGCGCGACTCGCTGTGCCCGGGGCGCCGCCCTCCTCTTCGGGCGTGGCGTCGATGCTTCAGAACTTGTGTTTGTGGGGACGGCTCCTTGCTCCTCGGGCGGCGCTCTCGCGCGTTGGCGGGCCATCGAAGCTCAGTGGATTACCCCCCATGTCCAAGCAGCAGGATCCTGTCAGTGGTGTGATGCCCTCCAGGGTCGCCCATACGCAGCACTCATGCTCGGACCCACTCTTATTCCTGGACAGCTCGCTGCGAGCCGAGAGGGTTTCCGATTTTGAAGCTGGCAGCGCAGGGTAGCCCTCGAGCTCTTTCCGGCGCCGCGCCGGACACCTCGCGGCAATTCCTGTGAACTCGCAGCGTGTCTGGAAGCGTTTTTCCTAATGACTCGTTCACGATCCGATACGTTTGCCTCGAGCCTTTCCGCAGCTCCTTCGACGCTCTTTCTGGCCTCATGCGAAGCTCCTTTCTCGAGCTTGCAAGCTCCCCAGACATCCTTTCAAGCGTCCTTGCAAGCCTCTCCCACAGGCTTTCACGCATCTCGGACTGATCCGCTATCCGGGTTTCGGACGCCACAAGTTCATTCACATTCACTCCCACTCGGGCCCACTCCCACACATGCTGACTCGCACTCACCTGCACACAGTCGCACTTAGAGTTATTAGCAATATTCAGACGCGCTCACGTACAGACTCACCCAGGCACAGACTCGTTAACATTCGTATCCGCTCATGCTCAGCTTCGCTCCTTCCCAGACTCGCACCCGCCCAGACTCGCCCGCCATAATATTTATTTGTCCTCATGGCCGCCCCCGCATTCTCTCTCGCAGAGCCTCCCACCATTTGCGGCGGGAAGGAGCGATCCAAGCCCGTCCAGAGAACAGGTCGTCGGGAATCGGGGGTCCAGTCCAGCCTGGTAAGGCTTCGGGTTGTTGCGCACAGGGCAGCCCCCATCGGTAGCCCCGGCTGGCCTCAGGAAGGCCCCCCCCGAGCAGTCCCAGCTGGCCTCAGCAGGCCCCCCGAGCAGTCCGGGGCGGCCTCGACACCTCAGCCCTCAGGGTGTGGAGGCCGCTCTGGACTGCTCGGGTGGGGGGGGGGGGCTGTTGAGGCCCGCTGGGGCTACTCGGGGGGGCCTGCCGAGGCCAGCTGGGGTTCCTCGGGGGGGCCTGGTGAGGACAGCCGGGACTGCCCAGGGGGGCAGTCGAGGCGCAGTCCGAGGCCTTACCAGGCCAGCCCCTGCCGGCAGCGCCCTCGCGCCGAGCCTGCGCCAGATCTCCCTCCCCCGCGGTGTGCGCAGACGCGCGCCGCGCAGAGCAGAGGAAGGCGCGCGCTGCTGCGTGCGCCGGTCGTCGTCGTCGTCGTCGTCGTCGTCGTCGTCGTCGTCGCCGTGGTGGTGGTCGTCGTCGTCGTCGTTCGTCGCTCGTCGTCTGTGCCGTCGTTCGTCGTCCGTCGTCCGTCGTCCGTCGTCCGTCGTCCGTCGTCCGTCGTCGTTGTGGTCGTCCTCGTCCTCGTTCTCGTCGTCGTCGTCGTCGTCGTCGTCGTCGTCGTCGTCGTTGCCCAGGCCCTGGGCGTCCAGGTTGTCGCTATCTCTCAGGCAGGACTCCCGTTTA
This sequence comes from Prorocentrum cordatum, assembly GCA_963575745.1. Lineage (NCBI taxonomy): Eukaryota > Dinophyceae > Prorocentrales > Prorocentraceae > Prorocentrum > Prorocentrum cordatum. Next base: position 126,388 of record CAUYUJ010014217.1, read on the forward strand.
CTGGGCGTGTACGTGACATGATGAAGAGCCCAATGACTTCCGCGATGTAGCAGGCATCGATTTGGGCCTCCCAGGGGGTTTTTCAACCAGGGGTGTTGCACAGGCCCGTTCGCGACCAGATTGCCGGGATTTTTCAGGTAGAACGCCCGTTTTGGAACTGACGTGCCTTTTCCCACAGCCCTTGGACCATCTCGATGCAGCATGCATCGCATCTGGGTCTCCCAAGGGGGTGTCGGCCAGGGGTGTTGCACGGCCGCGTCCATATTTCCAGGACCTCTTGGGTAGAACATCTTTGGACGTAGGCGCGTGCCCGTGAAGAGCCCCACTGTCACCGTCGTGCAGCAGGCATCGCATTTTGGGCCGCCGAGGGGGATGTCGACGGGGGGTGTTGCACGGGCCCGTTTGCGCCCACACAGTCGGCATGTTTCGCGTGCACGCGGTTCAGAGCTCCACGATCACCGCGATGTGACAGGCATTGCATTTTGGCCACCCCGAGGGGGTGTCGACCAGGGGTGCGGCACGGGCCCGCTCGTCGGGACCTGTGAAAGTAGAACGCAATTTCTTGACGTGGGCGGCCGCTGTTCAGAGTCGCGTGACTACCGCGGCATAGCTGGCATCGCATCTGGGCCGCCCGCGGGGGTGCTCACCAGGGGTGATGCGCGCTGCCCGGGCCCGTGGGCGCCCCAACCTGTCGGCATCTTTCGGACAGGATGTCCAGCGTTGGACGTCGACGTGCCCCTTGCCAGGGCCTCGTGGTCGCCACGCTGCAGCAGACATCGCTCCGGGCCCCCCCCCAGGGAGCTGACCAGGGGTGCTGCGCGGGCCCTCTCGCGCTCAGACTGCCGGCACCCTTCAGGTATGATGCCAGGTCTTGGACGTTGACATGTCTCTGCTGAGAGCCCCCGAATCACCACGATGTAGCAGGCTTCGCGCTTTGGGCATCCCAGGGGGAGAGTTTCGACCAGGGGTACTGCACGGGCCCGTTCGTGCCCGTACTGCTGGGACCCTCTGCGCAGAACTGCATCTTTGCTGGGAAGGCCCGGGATGGGGACGGCAAGGTACAGGGCAGTTTTAATACATGCTCCGCGTGCGGGTCATGTATTAAGCATGCAGGGATTTAGCATTAAAAACAACAACGATTTCATGCATTAATCTATTCATGCGTTAATAATGTATTAACATGTTTCTGATTATTCTTCTTCTCCTTCTCCTTCTTCTTCTTATTATTCGTATTATTACTATTATTGTTTATTATTATTGTTATTATTATTATTATCATTATTATTACTATTATTATCATTATTATTAATATTAGTATTATTATTATTAGCAGTATTATTAGTATTATTATTATTATCATTACTATTATTATTATTATTAGCAGTATTATTATTAGCAGTATTATTATTAGCAGTATTATTAGTATTATTAGCAGTATTATTAGCAGTATTATTATTATTAGCAGTATTATTAGTATTATTAGCAGTATTATTATTATTATTATCATTACTATTATTATTATTATCATTATTATTAGTATCATTATTATTAATATTAGTATTATTATTATTAGCAGTATTATTATTAGTATTATTAGTTTTATTATTACTGATATAAGCAGCTATGTATTACAAACTGCCCTGTAGACGCGTCTCAGTTTCGACTGGTGGTGCTGCGCGGGCCCGTCCGTGCCCATGTCGTCGAGACCTCTCATGAGAGGACTGCTGCCGGGCCTGCTCTCCACCACCACGACCATCAGCTGGAGGGGGGAAGGACGAGGAGGAGGAGGAGGAGGAGGAGGAGGAGGGGGAGGAGGAGGAGGAGGCGGCGGCGAAGGGGGGCCCCCCCCCTCCCCCCCAAGCTTATGGTGGTGGTGGTGGAAGACGGGCCCAGCGACTGCCGTGGGGAGTGCGCGTGTTCCTCCTCCCTCCTCCCTGCTCCCCTGCCTTCCTCTCCCTCGCGCTGCGCGGCGCCCCCGCAGCCGTCCCGGCTCCAGCCTTCTTCGGCGGAGGGCAGTGCCATTCTCCTTTCTCTTCTCTTCTCTTCTCCTCCTCCTCCTCCTCCTCCTCCTCCTCCTTTCTCTCCTCCTCCTCTCCTCCTCCTTCTCCTCCTGGCTCCTCCTCCTCCCTCCTCCTCCTCCTCCTCCTCCTCCTCCTCCTCCCCCCTCCACCTCCTCCTCCCCCCCCCCCGGGCCGCCGTGGCGCCGAGCCTCCTGGGTGATGGCTGCGGAAACGGCCTCCGACTGTGAGCAGCTCACTGGGTCTGCTGACTCGTCCAGCGAGGAGCTCCCGCCCAGGCAGGGCGACGCATCTAGGGGAACGAACAATGACAGAAACATAAAGACTCGGAGGCCCGCTCGGATTTCTCGGCCCAAGAAGTCCGCGTGAGTTGTTATGGTTATGTGATTTTTCGTTCCCCTAACATCCGCCCTCGAGAGGCTACCCTGGGTGCGCCAGTTCCGGTTCCTGCAGCGCGAGGTCGGGAGCGGTGTGCTGTACATCTCGGCGGCGAGCGAAGGGGGGGAAATGAGAAGGAGGAGGTCTTGCCAGAAGGCTAAAGGGGGCTTCTCAGAGGGCCTCCGGCCTCTGAGAGGTTTTCTGTGTCTTCGGGGAAGGCCTAGATTTTTGTTCAGAAGGCTGGGGGACTCCTGAGTTTTCTGAGAAGGCCTTCTCTTTCTCGCTTCCCCACGTCGCTCGCCGCCGAACATTGGCGTGGCATGCTTCTTTTTTCAAGTGATGGGGGAGCTGCTGCCACGTCACGCGACCGCCTGGATCTTCAAGAGCCGACACGTGGACGCCGCGACGATGCAGCAGTACGGCATCTACTTTGCAATGACTGAGGTGTTCAAGCTCTGTTACGGTATTGCCTCCAGTGTGTTTCCCATAGGAGGTCTGACGATGAGGCCATATGCCGTACCTGGGGTGCTAATGATGATAGGTTGTAATGCTGCAGTTTTCATGTTTCAGGGTTCCTTGCCCACGGGCCAGTTTGTGGCAGCTCGTTTCTTGACATGGGGCGCCATCAACTACCTAAACTTGATTACTGATACTGCCTTGGCAACCATACGGAACGAAAAGCCGAACGTAGGCCCATCTTTGTATTCGTTCTTCACCTATTCCGACATAGCGAGGAGCATAGTGTTGGCGCTTTTGGGCGCCAGGTTGATCGAGTGGAACTTGTACTCCTCCTTCGGTGTCGCCACTATCTTATCAATGAGCCTGCTTCCGGCGGTGACCTGCAACTTGTACCCAGAGAGGGAGATGTCGCCGAAGGACATGGAGATGCGCCGGGAAAGTATACTGAAGGATTCTGACGTCCTACTCTTCACCGGGGCACTGCTCGGAGTCGCCGCGTATAACATGATCATGGTCACAATGATGGCCTCGCATCCCTACCTGCAGTGTTTCGTTGTGTGGGTCGGTATCGGATTTATGTGCCTGTGTTGGTGCGGATGGGCGAATTCAGACCTTGCTGCAATGATGGTGTATCGAAGACGCCTACGGCGAATCACCGCTGCCCCCCTGCCTTTTTGGAAGCGCCTATGTGGCCGAACGTTGAGGTCAGACCTGCCAAGCTATCGGACCATGTGTTCCCCGGATCGGTTTGGAAAGCCTTCGGGGAACACGTGGGCATCTTGAAGGTCATCTTGGCCGTCTGGAGGCCATTTTGACCTTTTCGGGCCTTCTTGGAGGACGTCTTGGATGGCTCTTGGGCCGTCTTGGAGGCCATCTTGAGCGTCTTGGGGACCTCTTTTGCCGTCTTGGGGGCCTCTTGGGGTTGTGTCTTGGGCCTCTTGGGCGATATTTGGGAGCACTTGGGCCGTCTCAGGCCGTCGGAAGGCAAAAGACAAGCAAATGCCACAATCCTTCAAAAACCCATGGGAACTCAATGATTTTGATCTTTTCGGACCTTCCTGGAGACCCTCTTGGAGGCCTCTTGGGCCGTCTTGGGCCATCTTAGGGCCATCTTCGACCGTCTTGGTGGGCCCCTGGTCCGTCTGACGCCGTCTGAAGCCGTTTGTTGGGCCTCTTTGGGCCGACTTGAGGCCCTTTTGGAATGCTCCAGGGCCGTCTTGGAGGCCCATCGTGGGCGTCTTAAAGGCCTCCTGTGCCGTCTTGGGGGCCTCTTGGGGCCGTCTTGGGGCCCTCTTGGGCCGTTCTGGGGCCATCTTGGAGGCCTCTTGGGCGATCTTTCGGCGGTCTTCGGGGGCTCTTGGGCCGTTTCGGACCGTCGGAAGGCCGAAAAGAAACACCTGCCAACATCCGTCAAAAACCTTAGGAACATCAATGTTTTGGGCCTCTTCTTTCCTGGAGGCCCTCTTGGGGGCCGTCTTGGGCCAGCTTCGAGCCAATTTCGGCCATCTTGGTGGGTTCCTGGCACGTCTGACGCCGTCGGGAGCCGTCTTGGGGCCTTTCTGGGCCGACTTGGGGTCCTCTTGAGGCGCTTCGGGGCCGTCTTGGAGGCCATCTTGGGCGTCTTGGAGGCCATCTTGGGCGTGTTGGAGGCCTCTTGGGCCGTCTTGAGGCCCTCTTGGGGCCGTCTTGGAGGCCACTCGGGCCGTCATGGGGCCCTTCTGGGGGCTTGGGCAAATTCAGACCTTGCTGCAATGATGTTGCATCCCATTCCACCACCGCGCGCAGGTTGTAGGTGAGAGGCCTCAGAGATGCCAGTGGGGATCTCCTGGGAGGCCTCTCGGGAGCCTCTTGGAGGCGGTTTGGGGGCCTCTTCGGGGCCTCTTGAACCTGGTTTCGGCCTCTTGGGGGCCTCCTCGGGCTGGCCTCTTCGGCGCGCCTCTGGGGTCTCTCGGGATCTTGGCCCGTTGTGGCCCCTCTTGGGAGCTCTTTAGGCCGTCTTGAGGCGATCTTGGGGGCCTCTTGGGCTGTCTTGGAGCGTTGGCAGCCCGAAAAAACAAGAACGCTAACAGCCTTCAAACACCTGAGGGAAATCAATGATTTCGGCCTCTCGGGGCCTTCTTAGAAGTGCTCTTGGAGCCCTCTTGGGGCGTCTTGGGGCCCTCTTGGGGCCTCTTGGGGGCCTCTTGGGGCGTCTGAGGGCCATCTTGGGCGTCTTGGATCGATCTTTCGGCGACTCTGGGTCCTCTTTGGCCGTGTTGGGTGCCACGTGGGGCATAATTGATCTGTTTTCGGGTCATCTTGGCTCTGAAAAGTCACGCGGGAACACTCCCCGGCACGCGGGAAGCTCCAGAGGATGTGCCAATCCTTTGCGCTTCGCGTATCCCCACCAACCCTTTCAGAATCATTGCTCACGAGAGCTGACGCGAAAAGGGACGAAGAGACACATGTAGTGAAACAAAGCGGGCAACCAGGATGAACAGAGAGATCTCTGCGCTGGGAGCAAGGGGGTTGGCCTTGGAGGGTCTCGTCGGGCCATCCCTGGGCCCGCGGGGGGGGCGAGCGGAGGAGGGATTGGGGCTCTCGTGGTACGCTCTTGGGGCGCTCTTGGACCCTCTTGGGGCCCTCTTGGAGCCCTCTCGGGGATCCCTTGGGAGCCCTGGTGGGCCTGTTGGGGCCATCTTGGAGGCCATCGATCAAAATGGGGGGTCCTTGATCTCCCCCCCCCCAGAGCCCTCGAAGTCGCCTTTGGTGGCCCTCGTGGGGCGCTCTTGGGCGATCTTTGGGCCGTCTTGGGGGCATCTTGAACCCCTCTTGGGGCTCTTTTGGGCCATCTCAGGGCCACCTGGAGGCCTCGAAAGCGCATCGGAAGCGAAAAGGTGTCCTAAAGTGTTTTGAGCGATTGTGGCTTCTCGGGGGGGTCTTGAGGGTGCTCCGAAAGCACTTGGAGCCGTCTCGTGGCCTTCTCGGGGCCTCTTGGAGGCATGTCGGAAGCTATCTTGAACCATCTTCGACTATCTTGAGCGGCCTTGGAGGCCATCTTGGAGCATCGCAAGCCCTTTAGGAGCCACATCGGCGCGAAAACAGACCCTCCGACACCTCGCAGAACGGCCGAAAAACCTCAGGGAGGGGAGGGGGAGGATACCCCTCCCTCGAGGGAAGAGGGTTTTGGAAGAGGTAAGAAAGATATCGTTCGACCACCGTAGCCCAAAGGGCTGGTCGAATTTTGGGTCTGGGCCTTGTAATATTCATTCGCTCAGGACCGGCGGAAAACTCCATGGGTCCTGATGACACTCCAACTCGTCCCGCAGGGCACGGTGGCGGATTATTGCGTCAGCAGTTGTGTTGAGATCAGGCTCGACACAGCCGTTTTCTATTTCTACACCGACGAGGAGGATGTCTTTCCAGGCGGCCCTCATTTCGGCCCAACTTTCATGGTCACTGTTGTGCCCCTGCTTGGCGCAGCGCTAAGTTTTTTGGGCCTCACACTATACAACGCGTTCATGACAGAATGGAACTTCCGCACCGTTGTCCGCATACCCCTGTGCACGAAGATGATTCTGCACTTTGTTGACATCATCATGTTCTCCCGGCTCAACGTGCGCGCAGGCATTCCAGACTGGCTGTTCGTCTTCGGCCACCACGCGCTCGCGGACGTGTTGGAGGCCTGGTCGATGGTCGTCAGCCGCCAGATCGTGGCACGTCTTTGCCCTCCGGGCATGGAGGCTGCGGTCCTCTCGCTGTTCTGGTTCTCGGTCTCGATGACCGGGGCCGGGTCCGGCTCCACGTCGGCCGCCCTCATGCACGCGTTCGGCGTCAACCCGAACGGGACCACTGGCGACGTGGACGCGTTCCAGAACATGTGGTCGCTCAGCGTTCTGTCGGGCCTCGGCGTGCTGCTGCAGCTGGCGCTGGTCAACTTCGCGATCCCCGACGCGCCGCAGCAGGAGCCCGTCGAGCGAGTGCGCCGCTGGAACGACGCGTCCCTGCTCTCGAAGTTCCGCGCCTGGCGGGCGGGGGCGGGCGCTGGGTGGAGTGCGCCTGCGCACCGCCCCTCGCACAGATGAGCGTTTTTTAGGAGGGGAAAAAACACACAGACACAATTAATCGTCGCCTCCCAGGAAAGTATGGAAAAACATGGGAAGTGTGGGGGAAGACAAACACCCAGGAAAGATATAATATGAAAATAGGGGGTAAATCTGGTTATCTGTGTCTATTCATTTGTGTGTCCCAGTTCCCCTTCAGTTTTGGGGCGCGAGGCGCCGCAACCAGGCCTCGAGCCAGCGCGTCCCGACGAGCCTGCTGGGCGCGCGGGCGCCGAGCGCACTCCCAGATGCCAGCCAGCACGGCGCTCCTCGCTCGGGGCGAGGCCGCGGGAGCTCCGAGGGAGGCTGGAAGGGCCGGGCCCGGGCGGCCGAGGCCTGCCTTTCCCGGGCGCCCTCCTCCTCCTCCTCCTCCTCCTCCTCCTCCTCCTCCTCCCCCTCCTCCTCCCCCTCCAAGGCCGCTCCTTTTGAGGGACTCCCAAGTCATCTGGCTTGGTTTCGGGCGGCGCGGCCCGGTGCAGGAGCCTGGCCCTGCCGAACAGCCGCTCGGAGCCAGGACCGGCCAGCGAGGCTCGGCGAGCCCCAGTCGGGGTCCGCGGGCGACCCGTGCGCACCGTGCCGTGCTGGCGTCTCCCGAGGCGTGGTCGGCCCTCGGCCTAGGGGATGCTACGGTGCATCGCTGCTCTGCCCTCGGCGAGCCGAAGGACGATGCATTGTGCCGCGCCGGAGCGGGGCCCGAAGGGAGTCCAGACATGGCACGGTGCACAGGTGCCATTCTCGTACAGCTCGGGGATGGACAGACCTCCTACCCTGACACGTCGATTGAGGAATTGGCCGTTCTCGGTTCGCGAGAGGGCGTCGAGGCCGTCATTTTTGCGGGTCCAGGTCCGTAGGTTTCGGTCCCAGGCCGTTTTCACTAAGGGGAGGTCTACTAAAGGGAGGTTTATCCACCGCCGAACAGGGCCCGTGCTGCCGTGTTGCCCTGCGAGGCACGGCCCTGCGGCAGGAGTCCCTGCCGTGCCCGAGAGGCCCCAGAATATCGGGGAGGGCCCCCGGGCCGCTGCGCGTCCGGCCTCGACGCGCGGACCCAGCTCGGTGGGAGCCTCCAGGGCCAGAGAATTCGATGCTCTGCCAGCCGCCTGCGGCAGAGCCCGCGTGAGGGTCAGAGGAGGGGCAGGTATCAATGCCGCTGCCCTTGCCTCGTTTTTCCTTTTTGGGTCTCCTGGGGTGCCCTCGTTACCACGGCTGGATTCGTACCGCACTTCTGGCCAGAGCGCACCCCAGGAGAGGTCCGGGGAATAGCGTTATCGGTACCTTCGGCAGCCTTGAGACGGGGGTCAGTGCAAACGGGGGTCAGCCAGAGCGCCCAAATCTTGCAGGATCCTGCAGGGCCCAGGTCGCACTGACCCGGGCTTGGGTGCAGGATCCTGCAGCCTCTTGCAGGATCCTGCGCGTTGACCCGGGTTTGGGTGCAGGATCTTGCAGGATTCTGCAAGGCCTGGCTGACCCGGGTCTGAGTTGACCCAGGTCAGAAGATCCCCGATACATATCTATTTCCCCATAAGGAGGTTGAGTTAAAGACGCAGGTTGGAGCTTCTCTGGGGCCTCTCCAGAGCCTTTCATGTCCGTTTGGGAGACCTTGGTGTGCAGGGGAATCTCTGGGGGGCCTCTTGCGGGTCTCTTGGGCCTCTCGGGGGCTTCTTGGGGGCTTCTGGAGGCCTCTTTGGGGGCATTTTGGGAGTCTGTCGAGGCCAGCTCAATTCCCCCCCCTCTCGAGCCTCTTTTGGGGCCTCCTTGGGGGCCTGTTGGGCCGTCTTGGGAGATCTTGGGCCGTCTCGGGGCCCCTTTGGACCGTCTTGAGGGCCGCCCGGGCCGCCTGCGAGCCCTCCTGGGAGGGCCTCCCTGCCGCCCTGGAAGGGCTGTCTCGGACCCGCTGGGGGGCACTTTGGGCTGTCCTGGGCTCTCGGAGTCCAGCAAGGGCCAGCACGTGAAGCATCCGAACTCTGAGGAGCTGCAGTTGCTTTTGCTCTCGAGGGCACTTTGGGCTGTCCTGGGCTCTCGGAGTCCAGCAAGGGCCAGCACGTGAAGCATCCGAACTCTGAGGAGCTGCGGTTGCGTTTGCTCTCGGGGGCACTTTGGGCTGTCCTGGGCTCTCGGAGTCCAGCAAGGGCCAGCACGTGAAACATCCAAACTCTGAGGAGCTGCAATTTCCTTTGCCCTCGAGGGCCTCTTGAGCGTCGAGGGCCTCGAGGGCCTCTTGAGCGTCGAGGGTCGAACTGCAGTTGCTTTTGCCCTCGAAGGCCTCTCGAGCGTCCTCTCCTTGAAGCCCGCTGGTGCAGTCTCGGAGGCCGGTGTGGCCGTCTCGAGGCCATCCCGGGCATCTTCGCGCCCCTGGGGGTGACCGACAGAAAGATAAAGGAGCACAAAATGATGGCGGGTGGTGGCGATGCGCTGAGTTGGGGCCCTCGTGGAAGACCTCTTGAAGGCTTCTTTCGGGCTTCGTGGGCTGTCTTGAGGCCACCACAGGCCGTCTGGGATCTTCCAGGAAACCGTGGGTTGGGATGCAACTCCTCGGAGGTCAAATTCTGATTTTGCACTGGTCGGAAGTCCGGCTTAATCCCGCTCGATCCCGCTTAATCCCGCTCAGTCCCGCTTATTCCGAGGCCCACTCCGGCGTAATATCTCCCAAATGGGGCTTAATCTTCCTTAAGCTTTCCGACGAAAACCTCCTCCTCCCCCCTTCCTCCCCCTCCTCCTCCTCCTCCTCCTCCTCTGTCCTTCTCCTCCTCCTCCTCCTCCTCCTCCTCTGTCCTTCTCCTCCTCCTCCTCCTCCTCCTCCTTGTCCTTCCTGGGATCGTCCAGGAACCCGTGGGGGCCATCCGAAGCCTTCGGAGGCCGCTCCCATGCGCAGCTCTGAGGCGGCCAGGGCCGCCAGGGCCGCCGGCCCCTGCCGCTTCGAACCCCCCCTCCAAACCTCAGGAGGGTGACAAAATCACACAGACACAATTCATCGGCGACTCCCCTGGGAAAATATGGGAAGTGGGGGGGAAGACAAAAAACAGAAGACATGGGGAACTATGCCAAAGTATGGGGAATCCTGTTATGTGTGTCTACTTATTTGTGTGTCCGGGGCCCCCTTCATCCAAGCCGGCCGGATGCAGGCCCCCCTTGGAGGGGTCTGGGGAGGGGCAGCCGCACAGGCCGTAAACCCGAGAGGGTCGGCGGATTCCTTCCCCGATGCCCTGCTGCAGGAGCATGCTGTACGGTCAACCCGCACAGTAAGGATGCGCCACTTTCCAAGGCTGCCCTTGCATTCTCCCCCTTTGGCCCATCCCTGGCCGCTCTCTCCGGCCGCACCCCGCTCGCAGAGCGCCGACACGGCGTCCCAGCGCCCTTGCGTACTTACCGTGCGTCCTTACCACACGGGTTCACTGTAACCCGCCCCGGCGAGCACACGGCGCAGCGGCGGATCCACCCGCCGCGTGGAGGATGGCCGCCAGCCGCCGGCCACTCGCAGCTCCAATTCGGGCCGGCCGGCATCGCCTCGAGCTGGCCGGCCATGCGCGCGCTCTGGGGTCTGGGTGGGCCCACGCGTGGGGATGAGGGTATTGTTAAGTCGGGCCTGTCCCCCTACAGGGAGTTTTCGATGAAAAATAACAGATGCTCCCAAAATAGTCCCAAAATAGTCTGGGGATTATTTTTTGTGAGTATTGTTTGACCTTTTTGGAGTTTTTTGGGGGGCATTTTTGATTTTTCGTCGAAATACCCCTGTAGGGGGACAGGCCCGACTTAACACTAAACTTTTAATCTAGAGGATAAAAGAACTTCGCATCGAAGAAGTAGGGGGCACTGCTCTGCAGTGCCTGGGCGCAAGATAAATGTATCGAAGCGACACACGCACAACATTAATTATGTTGTTCCCATGTTTTACAAGGATCCGGTCATGTTCAAAAGAGTCGGTGGTAGTCTGGAATGCTCCCTCCCGCGCGTGTTTGCAATGTGGGACCCTATGGGGTTGCTAAAGCTTCTTGGGATTGTCTCTCCTTCGTCTGCCGTTGGGAGGGCGAAATAGATATGCGAGCGTGGTATTGGCATCATCATCATCATCATCATCATCATCATCATCATCACCATCACCATCACCATCGTCATCATCATCATCATCATCACCATTATCATCATCATCATCCTCATCATCATAATCATCATCATCATTACCATCATAATCACCATCATCATCATAATCATCACCATCATCACCATCATTATCATCATCATCGTCATCATCATCGTCACCATCACCATCATCATCTCCATCACCATCATCACCATCATCATCTTCCTCATCATCATCATCATCACCATCATCATCATCATCATCATCATCATCATCATCGTCAGTACTATCTTATCCCTCCTCTTTGTATCAGTCACCCGCAGGGGCGCAAAGATACCCGCGCTTCGCGACTCGCGGTATGGGTAACACACTTGCCCATCTCTACGGGGTCCGCACCAGAGCGCAACGATCGCCGCGCTTCCCGCCTCTAATGGCATGCACCGTGCACTCACCTTCTGGGGATGTGGCATGCGGGTAAGTTGACAACAGTCACCGCGCGTAGCCACTGTGGCCCAAACCTGCATCATCGTCTCGTTTCTGCGAGGAGTGAGCGAACCCACACTCACGATCTCGTTTGCTGGCACGTGCGTTGACGACGTTGCTGGTGATGCCATCCCATGGGCCCTGGCCATCCTGTTCTCGGCGGCGCGCCTCGCCGAGCCGGACGAGGCCCGCCCGCGGCTTTTGTTGCTGTCGTCGTCGTTGTCGTCGTCGTCGTTGTTGTTGTTTTTCGTTGTTGCGTTTTACTTCATCTTGGGCAACCAAGCAGGTGCATGGGCTCAGGAGTACCGCGATGTACCATCGCATCTATACAACGACGGCTATACCTACATGTTCCATGCTGTGATCGCGAGGTCGGGGGTGGTCCCCCGAGTCAGATTGACCAGAATGGGAGCCTGACCAGTTCATTGTCCAATCATCCATTGGGAGACATTGTGGCGAGTATTCGGGGGTGTTGGTGTACAAAGCATTCAGAATGTTTGACGTGATCCACCCGTTCGTTTGCGAGTTCAGGGGGTCGATGGGTATTTTCAGCATGCCTTGTGGGATTTGTTGCAAAGTGCCCTCGGATGCTGAACCCAGCGGAATGCAGTCTTGGAAGACCTGTGGCCCAGAGTGCGTGAACAATATCGTATGACCCAGCTGCCGCAAGCACCACTTCTGTGTGCACCTCCTGCCATACATATAGCCGAACGTTTGCAAATCGTGTTCCGCTCCGCCGTGATTTCGTTACGGCGGGCGCGGTCCTTGGTGCCCAATAACGGCCCCTGCCGTGCAAGTCTTCAACGCTTGAGGCAACTTCATCCAATGCAGCGGCGTGGCCAACAGCACCAGCGAGCTGTGCATCACCGCGCCCTCTGTGGACGTTCAATGAAAACCACGACGGTCATCGAATGGCTGTCGGCAACTTCTACATAGCGGGGCCGGCATCAGTCGCGCAAGTCCGCTAAGAATTGGGCAGCCCTTCTGATCGCCCGCGGTGCCGACATGAGCCCAGAAGACCTGTCCCAAAACCTGCAGCTTATCAACAGAGATACGTTTAGGAGATTCAGGGTGCGGCTGGATTGGTTCTGCATGCGACTCACGAGGCTCATGTTCCGTCGAACCGATTGGCGGAGGATTGACAGATTTTGCATGTAGATTTCCCCGTAAGGGCGTGGCTGGAAGATGCAGGCTCCCGCGTATCGGCTACTGATGAAGGGATCCGATTTCCCCGCGCATGTGTCCACCAGTGCTCTTGATGAGGACCCAGCTCTCAGCGTTCTGTATCAGTGCAGCTCTCTTTTGTGGCAAATCTACCGTTTGTTGGGCGGGTCCCCGTCAGCAATGCGGAACTTCCAGGGCAAGGCGAGGGGAATTGTCTCCGACGTGGGCGCAGACTGCAGGCTCGCTAAGATGAGCGCCGTGTTGCCATATTGTTTTGCTGCTCTGGGTCTCCGCAAATCAATGCACCGACGGCGATTGTTGTTCCCGCGGGCGTTGGTCATGCAGGCTGGCGCCACAAGACCGACACTTCAATTGCATGGTTGCAGTTCGTGATCGTGGTTTCAAGAATTTATTGCCCGAGTGACAGCGCAGATCTCGCTCTTTCGCGACGAGGCTCTTCGGATTTGAACGCTTGCAACGGGTGGCGCAACTTGCGTAGCGTAAGGATTATGGTTCTGCGTCGATCCCACATATCATATCCAGATCATACGCAAAAGCCGTTTAACCGCGCGGTAGTAGGGGGGCATGGGAAAGTTAAAGGTGGGGGGTGGTTGGGGAAGAAAATGGTTGGTGCATCGGGCAGGGGGTGGTGAGGCAATCGACGTCGCATCAGAATGCGTGAGGAGAAGAAGCACATGGCGCTCGTCGGCTCTGGCACGCGGCGTAAAACCTTGCCTGGGGAGTTCGATATGCCCTCGTGGAGCACTGGAGGCAACGGGGCCGTGCTGACATGGAAGACCCGATCCGAGGTGTGTCCAGGGCGCGCGCGCGTTTGCGCGGGCCGCGCGGTTTCGTCTGGTCGGCGGGGGTGCGGGCGAAGTTTCCCCGCGTGGCCAGACGTGTTGCGTTCTCGGATTTGCGCTTGAATATAGCATGACAGGCTTCCAGGAAGGAGCTTCGGAGGGCGACTTCTCGGGCGGCGGGCAGGTTCGACCCGCGTCCGCACTTGCTGGTTGAGGCGCAAGGGCTGGTTCGTAGTGCGCATGAGTTGGAATCGCGTAAAGTAGGATTCTTGAAGCCGTGTAGTCTTGCTCGACTGCGTTCCCCTGGCGTGCGAGATGCGCGCGGGGCTCTGCGCGGCGCGCGCCCTGGGGTTCACAATGGCGAGACAGCGCGTCATTTCTTGAGGGCGCGGGCGCCGTTGCAACGAGCTATCGAAGCGATGCGCCCCGACAGGAGTAGCATGAGTGCCCGACTAGAGAGTGATGTGTACGTTCTTCGTCGCGCCCCCCTCGACGACGCGGTGGCGGAAAGCTTCCGCCCGGTAGCCTCGCATCCTGTCCGTGGGGCGCGACGGGCGGCCCCCTTTGGGTCGCCTCGAGTTTAAGATTGGACGTGGACTTGGAAGATGCCGAACAGTTCGCGAGATCATTGGGGTGGCCGCCCTGATTTCGTCCGCGCGTCGCACCCTCGGCGCCGAGAGTAGGCGTCGGCGCTCGAGCCTGAGATTTTTCATATAAGTCAAAACATGAAAAAGTGTCTCGGCGCAGTAGCGCCGTTCCTAAGGGGGGTTCGGCGCGGCTGGCTGGGGGCCGGCGGCGGGCGCTGGCCCGGTCGCGGGTTCAGGGGGGGCGGGGTGCCGGGATATAAACCGGATGGCGGCGGCGACGGTGGCCGAGGGGGCGAGGGCGATGGCCATGGATATCTGGAAAAGGGTGGGGCGGCGGAGACGGCGGCGGCGGAGGTGGCAGCGCGGGGCGAGAGCGAAAATTCCACGCAGAAGGTAAGCGAGCTCGCCTATTGGGCGGGGGACGTCCGAGGCAAAGCGTTGTTTCCGTTTCAGTATTATTCGGTGCAACTCCAGAAGAAAATGATTAGCCGCGCGTGTACTTCCAACCGTTATGGATCTACCGCGAGCTAAATTAGCGCGCGCACAGTATCCTTTGCAACAGATGAGGACTGCAGGCCATATTCCGTGCGTGCGCAGGCGCGGGGGCGCATGCTGACTGATGGCCCGCGCGATGGCTGAGTCGATGTGGTGCCCGTCCATGGCCCGGGCCCCATCGACGCGTTCGCGCATCTGGGCTCGTCTCGGGAGGGTCAGCAGCGGTCGAGGGCGCGGAGAACGAGCGAGTCTGGGTTCGAGGGGCGTCTCGCGCTCAACGATGCTAAAGTTGCACCGCGCAGCGGTGCTAGAATTGAATGCCAGTTTTGTCTCGCGTCGATGAACTCGGCGACCTCGGGCGCGCCCGCGCGATCAGCTGTTCAATGTAAAGGCGCCGAAGCGGCGACCTCCATTGAAGCGAGGGGGGCGCTAGCAGGGAGAAGGCATTATTTCTTGTGCCGGCGTGTTCGAGCATGGCGCTCGTGAGTTTTCTCTTTCAGAGCCTGGCGCCCCCCCCCCCCCGGCCGCTTCTCGGGCGCCCTCCGAAGGCAGGGGCCAAAAGCGCAGCTGCCAAGCTCGGAGCGCTTTTGAATCGCGACGGGGATGTCGATGTTATTGGGCAGGCGGCAGCTTTGAGCAAGCCCCCAAAGGAAGTCACGGTTGAAATCCGCCAGCGCCTGGGGATGCTGGGGGCGGCGTTGGCGTGTTGCCAGTTGCCGATGGCGATGCGGATGTCGTTCCAGGCGGCCCTGCAGCGCGCGTCGCCGGCGGCTCCGACGATGGAACGGAGGGGGGGGGGCGGCGGCGCGATTCCAGGGGCTCCTGCCGTGGAGTGATGAGCCCGTGCCCGACCCTCCCGATGCTCCGCCAACTGCGACCGCGCCCCCGGTTGCGCCCGTTGACGCCATCCCAGCTTTGATTGATGGGCAGGGGTTTTGGTGTGAGACCCGCGTGGGCCCTGGTGGTAATATCGCTGCAGGCATCCGAGTTCGCAGCGGCTGCCCCTCCAGTGGGCACTGCCAGCATTTTCGGTCGACAACATTAGGCGTCGACCTCTGCGGCCCTTGCGCTGCAGAGTTTTTCGTCGGGGCATGGCTCCAGTCGTCGCGCGATGTTGACGCGGGCTCGAGCGTCGAAAGCTTCGCGCCGACGAGATGGGGGCATGTGGCAGGGGCAGCCGCCGACATAGACGCAACCACATTTTCAACCGCCGATGCATCACCATCGTATCGGCGAAGCATCGGCGATGCGGCGCGATCTTCCGGCCCCTTTTGGGGTGGTGGGGGAGGTGGCCCTCCGTGAACCCAGCAGCTTTTAATCCGCTCAGGCGCCTTCGAAGTAGGTACGGCCCAGGTGTCCAGCGGACGGCAAGTTGCGTACGCCGTTGGCCAGCAAGGCCAATCCGCAGCTGTAGCGTTAAGTCGGGCCTGTCCCCTTACAGGGGGAGCTTCGATGAACACTTAAAACTATTCAAATAGTAGAAACAATCGATAGATACTATGTTATATATATACATACATATATATATATATATATATATATATATATATATATAACATTTTTGCCATTTTGGAATATGGTTTGAATATTTTTATATTTCGCCGAAAATCCCCCTGTAGGGGGACACGCCCGACTTAACCATACGGGGGGTCTATGGAGGCTCCCGCTCCAGGAGGCCTCGAGAAACCCCAGACCCAAGACGCTGCATGACGTTCCTAAAAAGTTCCGGGGGCCGCGGGGATCCCCCAGGAGGCCAAGGGAGGCCGCGTGATGCTCCCAGGAGGCCGCAGGAGATTCCAGCACCCCCCCCATGAGGCCCCACAACGCTCCACCAGACCCCAGAAGGCCGAAGGAGGCGGAGGGTGCTGAGGGAGGCTCCCTGAAGCCCTCACCGATGTTCAGTTTGATAACCCCATACTCAGACCCACTCGTACTCAGTCCCAGTCGTACTCAGCCGCTCAAGGTCAGACTCGCTTATATCTAAGCTAACCCGCGCTGGTTTACATTCCGATCCAAATCCAGTCATGCTCAACCGCACGCGCGCGCATTCATATGCACTCGCACCCTAACCCAGCCGTAGTCAGACCTCAGACCCATTCATATTCAGACCGTGCTCTATATTCACTTGTATCCAGTCCCGCATAGAAATATGCTTGATAATTGGCCCCGGCGGCCGTCGCTATTATTCACGCTTCGCGTATCCCCACCAGCCCGTTCAGAAACCTTGCCCATCAGAGCCGACGGGAAAAGGGGACGAAGAGACACATATAGTGAACACACATCGGGCAACCAGGATGAGCAGAGAGATCTCTGGGAGCAAGGGGGTGGTCTTGGAGGGCCTCTTCGAGTCATCTTTGGGGCCCGCGCGGGGGGGACGAGGGAGGAGGAGGAGGATGAGGAGAAGGAGGAGGAGGAGGAGGAGGAGCAGGAGGAGGAGCAGGAGGAGGAGGAGGCAAACCGCTTCTTGGGGCCCTCGCGGGTCGCTGTTAGGGCGCTCTTGCGGCTCTCTTGAGGCCTCCTGAGGATCTCTTGGGGTCCTTCCTGGAGGGCCTCTTGGGAGCCATTGTGAAGGGCGTCGGTGAAAACGAGAGGGGTCCCATAGCCCCCTTCTGGGGCCCTCGAAATGGCCCCTTGGGGCCCCCATTGGGGTCCTTTTGGGCCGATCTTGGGCGCACTTGCGGCCGTCTGAGCGGCCTCTTGGGTTCCTCTTGGGGCTCTCTTGGGCCATCTTGGGACAATCTTGAGGCCTCACAAGCACATCGGATGCGAAACTGCGAGAAGGCACACATCAATGATCTCCCATCCGTGTTTGAAGGGTGTTGGCCTTCTGGGGGGGTCCTGAGGGGGCTCCGAGAGATCTTGGAACTGTCTTCTGGCCCTCGTCGGTCCTCTTGGAGGTATGTCAGAAGCTATCTTGAACCATCTTCGGCTATCTTGAGCTGCCTTGGAGGCAATTTTGGAGCATCGGAGGCCCCCTTGGAGCCATCTTGGGCGAAAAAGGACAGCGTGCCACCTTGCGCCCCCGGCCCAACAAGAAGATACGCAGGGAGGTGAGGGGGAGGGTACCATTGCCCGAAGGGAAGAGGGTTTTGGAAGAAGAAAGAAAGATATCGACCATCTTGGCCCAACGGGCTGGTGGGACTACGATTGATTCCGCAGGGCGCCTTTTTTTGTTGAGCGTTGATTGTTTTACTTCGGGCGATGCCCATCAGGGGGCTGCTGCAGCTAGTTTCGAAGTCAGTCGCGTTTGACTCCGCGGTGTATCGCGTGGCTTGCTTGTTCATGCATAATCCAACGGCCGTTGAGCGAGGCTTCCGCATGCGGCTGCTGCCCTCAGTGCCACTTTGAAGATGGACAGGCAGAGCGACCTGTTGCCGGAATCCCTCGAGTGCAAAATGGCGGGAGGGAGGAGGGATGAGGATGGAGGAAAGGGGAGAAGAAGGGAGGAGAAGCAGGGGATAGCTGGAGGGGTGGGTGGGAGCAGGAGGGGTGAAGAGGGGGTAGAGGGGGAGAAGGATGATGAATTTGCAAGAGCCTGAGAGCTTCTGCTTGTTCAGACGCAACAGACGGAGACCAGGCCCTACACTGCAGGCCCCCACACGGAATTCCTGCCGGTGCCTGCTCCTCTGCGGCGTCGAAGCGCTGAAGCCCTTTGGTTGAGACGTGGGTCGTCGCTCCCAGGCTTTCTCCCTCCCCCCTGGGCTTTCTCCCTCCCCCCCCCTAGTGCCCCACTTGGGCGTGGCAGTGCGAGGCGTGTCTTTCGTAAAACCCTTCCCCAGGAAGGGTTCTCCTCTTGCTTCCTCGGAAAAGGCTTTTCCTTGGAAGGCTTCCTTTCTGGATCTGTTCCCACTTCCCCAGGCAAGGTCTTCCCAGGAGGGGTCTGCGAAGGCGACGCGGCGGTCTTCGACCCCCCCGGGCAGGCACTCCCAACCGAGCTTGCGGTCGGGAATCTCGGCTTGGCGTGCCGCGCCGAATGCTCTATCTAGCCCACCGCGCTTCGAGGCGACGCGCCATCCGTGCCCTTAGGGGGCCACATGCGAGCCCTACCCCTACCCCCCACGATTCCTGAGCGAAGTGAACCCCGCCCTCCCCCTCAGAAATCGTGGGGGGTAGGGGTAGGGCTCGCATGCGGCCCCCTAGTCCTGGCACCAGGCGTCAACGTTCCGAGCTTTCCCCGGCCTCCCGCTCCCACGGAGCGGCGGAGCGACGCGCTGCCCGCCCGCGGGGCACGGCGTGGCTCTGGGGGGCCGCCGCCGGCGACACGCTCGGCAGGCGTGCTCCCGACCGCGCTCGGGGCCGTGCGCAGCAGGACTCTCTGGTGGCAGGAGCACGGGGCGGCTGCCAGTCCAGCTGTGAGCCTCCCGGGGCCGCCAGCGGCTGCGCCGGGGCCGCCAGCGGCTGCGCATTCGGGGCCGCGTGCAGCAGGACTCTCTGGTGGCAGGAGCACGGGGCGGCTGCTCCTCCTCCTCCTCCTCCTCCGCCTCCTCCTCCTCCGCCTCCTCCGCCTCGGCCTCCGCCTCCGCCTCCGCCTCCGCCTCCGCCTCCTCCTCCTCCTCCTCCTCCTCCTCCTCCTCCGCCTCCTCCTCCTCCTCCTCCTCCTCCTCCTCCTCCTCCTCCTCCTCCTCCTCCCCCCCGGCTGTGAGCCTCCCGGGGCCGCCAGCGGCTGCGCTCCCGACCTCTCCGCAGGCGCGATGCTGAGCCTCGGGGAGCCGGGCCGGATGACGCGCCAGCACCCCCCCCCCCGGGAGAGCTCCCGGCGGCGCGCAGCGGAGTCGGTGATCTGCTGGCATCACGTGGCTGCTCGTGTAATCATAGAAGGGCAGCCACGTGATTCCACATGGCTGGGGAGGGGAACACATGTTATCCCCAGAGCCTATGATATACGCTCCGGGGATAACGCGGTCTACTTGGATGACCGTGGGGGTTATTAAGTGGATAGGGGGATTACAAGTGGATGCCAAGGTGGGTTATATCAGATATAACCCAGATATAATATATCTGGCCCAACCTGACTTATAAGTGGGTTACAAGCGCCCCGAATGGCTTAGGGGGTTAGATAACTCCTCTAAGTGGGCGGAGCCCACTTAGCCTGGATCGTTAACCCCCCTAAGCTATTTAAGGCACGCGTAACCCACCTATCCATTTATTGACCCCCACGGTCATCCAAGTACCCCCCCCAGACCCCCTGCCCTCCCGGAGATCCGGGCGTGGCAATTTTTCCACAACCAGCGTTTTCGCCCAGTTTCGGGGCCCGGGACCCTCACAGATCGGTCCGGCTCGAAACATGAAGCAGAATGCAATGCTGTATTTTTTGTTACGCCGGATCTCAGGCCCCCCTCGTAACGGTAACGCCTGGGAACCCGCCACAGGCGTGAATTCTTGCAGGTCCCACAGGACCTTGTCGCCCCCTCGTGCAGTTCTTACGCGTCCTGACAGGATTCCTTGGAGCCACCTGCTGAAATGCGAGGCGGAGGAGGAGGAGGAGGAGGAGGAGGAGGAGGAGGAGGAGGAGGAGGATCCTCCCGCCGACCCCCCCTTCGTAACGCGTTACCCCCAGTGGATACGATCACGATTTCCACCCAACCACACTTACACTGTGCGTGCGCGTCGGCCCCCCAGGGCCGACACGCGCGCGCTCATAGATCTGATAGGTCATGCCTGGTGGTGGAGCTTCTGGGCCACACCGCCTGGCCAGCGACGTACTCCGATGTGTTTGCGGCCCCGCCGCCGCTGACCCGCCGATGCAGTAGCCGCCGTGGGCCCGCCGTCGGGGCTGGCCGCGCCGCCGCTCGGGGAGCGACCCGTCCCCCCTGAGCCGCTCGCTCCGTCCGCCCCTCTTTCGGCCGCGCCCTCCTCCCGCTTCTCCTCTTGCATGGTTGCACAGGTCGCTCTAACGGCATCCCCGTTTAGGCACGATCCATCGCCAGCGCACACGTACCCTGCCTAGCCACCGACGCCAAAACATGTGGACATGTGCCTCCAAGGGAGGCTCGTAGTACTACTATGTCCTTCTGCGCCCCCATCAACAACATCCCAAACACTTCGGATCATCCTGCCGCGGTGCTGGGGTGTCGTGCAGGTGGCCGTGGCTGGACTGGGCATGGTTCGGGTCGAACGAAGGCCCTGACAAACTCGCGTCGTGAAAATCACGGTGTTTGGGTTTGGGCTCTTCTCGGCCGCCCTCGTTTGGAGGGCGTCCAGACACGACCCGGAATGACGAGCCAGTCCCCATGAAGAGGTCCTGACCTCCTTGGGGGGCCACGGCGTAAACACAAATCACGACGTCGGATGCCTGGGGAAGGGGGGACTGGTCTTGAGACGGCAACGCTCTGTCCACAACAAGATCGGCGCTTCCCCAGCCAGGGGTGCCGGTTACGCGGGCCCGTGCGCAGGAGCGTCCGCCTCTGGCGGAGCCGCTCTGCCCGCCAGGACGCCTGCTGCCCCACCGGCGCCGCCTCCTGTCCCGACCAGCTCCCGCCCAAGTAGTCCGGCCCGGGCGCGCGACGACCCCCCACCGCCTGCCCCACAAGAGGCAGGTGCCGCCGTGTGCGGGAGCGCCGCGAGCGGACATGGCCACCCACGCGCGAAGTTTGGGGATCCGCCAGAGGGCGTGCCCCTGAAACGAGCCGCGACGGGCGCTTCCCCAGACACCTCCCCAGCCCCGACCCACACCACCGCGCAGCGAGGACACCCTGAGTGGAACCCGTCCCCCGACCCACGCACACCTGCAAGCCTGGTGCAGCAGTGTGGGGGCGCAGCTCCGCCCAGCCCACGCGGCCCCCCACCTCGCGGTGTCGAGCGTCGGGACACCGGCGCTGAGCGGGGGCCGACACTCGAGGCAGAACACTCCGATGGCGGCACACGGGCAGACGCCCCCGACGAGCCCGCCCGCAAGACTTTTCGCACCATCGAGAACACCCTGTCCACCCCCCACGCGCCAGGGCACGAAGGAGCTGGCAACCCCCGTAGAGACGACCGCTCCTCTCACCAGCGCGGTCGCTCCCACCGGACGGCAGTCCTGGCGGGCAGCTATACCACCCACGGGGACCCCACCGACAGGCCGTACAACTGGCCACGCCAGGCCATCACATGGCACCCTGTTTGGAATTACAGCGACAACCGGAGCGAGTTCTGGCACGAGGTCGTCAACCACCTGAAGCAGGAATTCGCACGATGCTAGTCTTCGGCTGGAACGCCGTCTGTGACCACCGAACATGGCGCCCGGGATTTCCCCGGGATCAGCAGGTCCTGGACGAGGGCTTCTGCGAGGAATTCGTTGGCCAGCTTGTCCAGGCCAACTTTGTCCGCAACCTCTGCTGGAACACGGGCATCCATATCAATTGGCAAAGTGCCTGGGGCCGGGACCAAGAGATGGAGAAGAGAAGTCTTTCTGCCAAGAGTGAAAAAGGCAAAGGAGAAAAGCACTGCCCCCCACGGCAAGGGCAAGAGGCCTGCAGATTCCACCTGGTCGGGCAACGACTATTCCAGGCAGCGGTGCCCAGGGTCCTTTTGTCGCTACTGATGCGGCCAGTGCCAACCGCGGACATTCCTGTTGCTCAATGCTGGCCCGTCTCGTCGGCATCCCATGTGTCTTGACCAGGGCAGGGCTCTGCCCTCGTGCGCATGAGCTACCCCGTACCAGGCCCGCCGCCATGCGGCCGGCCCGCATGTCACAATTCTGTGCGCCAGTTCGGTGCGTCCCCGCCTCCTGCCCAGGTCTGGGCGCGCACCCTCCATGGCGCTGCCCGGTCGACGCTACAGCCTCACGGCATCTCCGCGGCGGGCGTTCTACGCCGCCCTGGCTTAGTCCCTGCCTTGGCAGCCCCCGTGTGCGCTGGTCCCGGGCTTCGCCGGGGCTACCTGCGCCCCCCCCTGCCCTACCCCGTGGGCAGCTGCCGCCGCCGCCGCCTCCGCCTGCTTTTCCGTCGCAGCTCCATGTACTGAGCACTCCCAAGTTCTCGCGCGGCGTGCGCGCCTCTCCCCGTTCTAGGGCGGTCCGCCGGCCGTCTTGCCGGCCGTCCTGGGCCGAGCACGGGCTGGTCTGGCCGCTTTGTCCCGCCTTGTCCCGCCATGTTCCCCTGTGGGAGCGTCCGCATTTTCTCCCTCGCCCCACCTCGGGGATGTTAGCGTTCGCCGAGCGCATCAAGGCACGGGGGCAGGCGGCCAAAGCGTCCTCTTGCTGATGCTGCTGCTGCTGCGTTTTTGTTTTTTTCAGTTATGTTCTGCCTCGGGGCCTTCGAGGGAAAACCCCTGGGCAGAGACGCCTGCCATCCTCGCCGCCGCCGGCCGCCTCGCAGGTCAGGGTTGCCCTCGGTTCCTCGGCGCGCTGGCCCTCTGCAGGCTTCTGGCGCCGGGCCGCGTCGCCTGCCCCCCTCCGCCTTGGGCGATCTTGGCCAGCCGGGCTGCTCTACTGCGCCCTCCCCTAGCTCCCTGCGGGGCGCTCTTCGTTCACTGGCGCGCCTCTTCGGTGCCCATCCCGGTCCGTCTGCGCACTGCCAGACTGCGGATCTCCTGCCTCTCCCGCTTGGCTCGCGTTCCGGCTGGCCTCGCCGCCCGCGCCTCCCTTTCCACCCGCTTGGTTTTCAGGCCGACTCCTCCTCCTTCGAGGTGGGCCCGCGCTGGCGGCCCCCGAGATGCCTCGCAGGTCACCCGCGACCTCGTCGCCCTTGGCCTTTGTTTTCACGTGCGCCTTCTTCTCCAGCTTGCGCTGGGCGCTGCCCCCCCCCCCCCCGGCGCCGCCTCGCGCCTCGGCCCCCCCCCGTCTGCCGACCCCCCCCCTGGAGGTGGTCCCGCGCTGGCCGCTCCCAGGTTGTGCGCGTGCGCGAAATCTGCTGCGCGCAGCTCCTCCGCTGGGCGCTCTCTTCGGCACGTTGGCGCCTTCGGCGCTCCCCTGGTGCCGGATGGGCCGGCTGCGCGAGCTGATTCGCCCCTATGCTGCCCTCTTGCTGCCGCTTATGCTGCCCTCCTCGTCTGCTGTCCACCCCCCTCCATCTATGCTGCCTCCTCCCTACCTATGCTGCCCCCTCCCCCCTCCATTGCTGCCCCGTATACTGCGCCCTGAGCTGCCCCTCCCCCTCTGCTGCCCCCTCCCCCCTCTGCTGCCCCCTTCCCCCCCTCTGCTGCCCCCTCCCCTCCTTGCTGTCCCCCCCCCTTTCCCCCCCCCCTTCCTGAGCTGGCGCTTCGCGGAGTCGGCTGCGCGAGCTGATTCGCCTCTCCCCCCTTTCGCGGTCCCTCCCAGGTCATTCGACCCAAGGGGGGGGGTAAGGGTGACTACTTTTTAAGACTATGTGACGTGATGTGTCTTCGGTGCATGCGTAGATCGTCGTTGTTTTTTTTTTTTTTTTTTTTTTTTTTTTTTTTTTTTTTTTTTTTTTTTTTTTTTTTTTTTTAAAAAAAAAAAATCATAATATATATATATATATATTATTATTTACGTGATGATGTAGTTGTATATGTAAATATTGATGCATACGTTAACGTTGATGCTGGTGTAGCTGTTGTCCTCACGGTTTCCCCATTGTCTCTTGTCCTCTTGGTTGCCCCATTGTCTATTGTCCTCTTCGTTTCCTCATTGTCTCTTGTCCACTCGGTTCCCCCATATTGTCTTGTGGACTCTTGGTTCCCTATTGTCTCTTTTCCTCTTGGTTCCCCTATTGTGTGGGGCCTGAGTGGGCGGGAGGGCCTCCCAGGAATGCGATTGCCGAAACATTTTTTAAGCAAAAAATCAATGGAAACGCGTCTTGGAGCCACGAAGCCTGTGACATTACCAAAAAAAGAAAAACAAACAAACCAAGGACACCACCCCAAAAACCAAAAATCAAAAGTTTTCGGACCTCGCACTCCTGGCGGGCCCTCCTGCAGTCCAGAGCCGGAATGGATAGTGGCCGAAAGCTTTTGATTTCATTTGTTTTCCAATGACAGTCACAGGCTTCCTTTTCTTAGAGCCACGAAGCCTGTGACACTACCCCAAAAAACAAAACAACCAACAATTAAAGAAAAAACCAGTGACATTACCCAAAAAACAAAAATCAAAGGTTTTCGGACCTCGCACTCCTGGCGGGCCCTCCTGGAATCCAGAGCCCGAATGGGCAGGGGCCGAAAACTTGTGATTTTATTTGTTTTCCAATGACAGTCACAGGTTTCCTTATGTTAGAGCCACGAAGCCTGTGACACTACCCAAAAAAACAAAAACAAATACAAAAAACAGTGACACCACCAACAAAAACAAAAAATCAAAGGTTTTCGGACTTCGCACTCCTGGCGGGCCCTCCTGTGGTCCGGACTCCAGGAGGGCCCGCCCAGAGTGCGAGGTCCGAAAACCTTTGATTTTTGTTTTTTTTGGTAGTGCCACTGGTTTCTTTGGTATTTTTTGTTTGTTTTCTGTTTTTTCTGGTAGTGTCACAGGTTTCGTGGCTCTGAGATAAGGCAACCTGTGACTGTCATTGGAAAACAAATGAAATAAAAGGTGTTCGGCCCCTGCCCATTCCGGCTCCGGACTCCAGGAGGACACGCCAGGAGTGCGAGGTCCGAAAACCTTTGATTTTTGTTTTTTTTGTAGTGCCATTTTTTTGTTGTGTTTTTTGGGTAGTGTCACAGGTTTCGTGGCTCCAAGACGCGCTTCCATTTTTTGTAAATATGTTTCGGCAATCGCACTCCTGGGAGGCCCTCCCGCCCACTCAGGCCCCACACAATAGGGGAACCAAGAGGACACGAGACAATAGGGGAACCGATTCCTTATGTGGATGGGCCTTCAACAATCGATTCCTTATGTGGAGGGGCCTCCACATATTGATTCCGTCTGTGGAGGGACCTTCACATATCGATTCGTTCTGTGGCGGGCGATCTCCTTTTCTTCCTCCTCCTCCTCCTGCTCATCCTCCCCCTCCTTCTCCCACTCCTGCGCAGGGGTTGAGGAGAAGAAGGAGCAGAAGGAGTAGGAGGAGAAAAATGAGGAGGAGAAAGATGATTTGGTTTCCTTGTGTGGGGATCCTCCACATATTGATTCCTTATGTGGACGGGACCTCCACATGTTGATTCCGTTTGTGGAGGGACCTCCACATATTGATTCCCTATGTGCAAGGGGTCTCCATATTGATTTCTTATGTGGAGGGGCCTCCCACTTGTAGATGTGGAAGGGGCCTTCACATATTATCTCTTTATGTGAAGGGGCGTGCACATATTGATTCCTTCTGTGGAAGGGCCTTCAGACATCGGTTCCTTATGTGTAGGGGCCTCCACGTATTGATTCCATTTGTGGAGGGACCTCCACATAATGATTCCATATGTGCAAGGGGCCTCCATAATGATATCTTGTGTGGAGGGGCCTCCCACTCTTTGAATTCTTATCTGGAAAGGGCCTGATTCCACTTGTGGGGGATCCTCCACATTGTTTCCTTATGTTGAAGGGATCTCCACATGTTGATTCCGTATGTGGAGGGACCTCCACATGTTGATTCCTTATGTGCAAGGATCTCCATATTGTTTTTATGTGGAGGGGCCTCTAACTTGTTCATTCCTTCTGCGGAAGGGGACTTCACATAATGATTCCTTATGTGAAAGTGCCTGCACATATGGATTCCTTGTGTGGATGGGCCTTTTAATATCGATTCCTTATGTGGAGGGGCCTCCACATATTGATTCCGTCTGTGGAGGGACCTCCACATGTTGATTCGTTCTGTGGCGGGCGATCTCCTTTTTCTTCTCCTCCTTCTGCTCCTCCTCCCCCTGCTTCTCTCACTCCGGCGCAGGGGTTGAGGAGAAGAAGGATCAGAAGGCGTAGGAGGAGAAAGATGAGGAGGAGAAAGATGATATTGTTTCCTTTTGTGGGGGATCCTCCACATATTGATTTCTTATGTGGAAGGGACCTCCACATGTTGATTCCGTCTGTGGACGGACCTCCACATATTGATTCCCTATGTGCAGGGGGTCTCCATATTGATTTCTTATGTGGAGGGTCCTCCCACTTGTTGATTCCTTATGTTGGAAAGGGGTCTGCACATATTGATTCCTTATGTGGATGGGCATTCAAATTATCGATTCCTTAAGTGGAGGGGCCTCCACATATTGATTCCGTCTGTGGAGGGACCTCCACCAATTGAGTTCTTTTGCGGCGGGCGATTTCCTTTTCCTCCTCCTCCTCCTCCTGCTCCTCCCCCTCCTCCCCCCGCTCTGGCGCATGGGTTGAGGAAAAGAAGGAACAGAAGGAGTAGGAGGAGAGAGATGAGGAGGAGAACGATGACATTGTTTCCTTTTGTAGAGGGGACTCCTCCATATTTTTCCTTATGTGCAATGGGGCCTCGCGCATATTGCTTCCTCTTGTGGGGGGGAGTCCTCCACATATTGATTCCTTATGTGGAAGGGACCTCCACATGTTGATTTCGTCTGTGGAAGGACTTCCACAGATTCATTTCTTAGGTCAAAGGGGTCTCCACATGGATTTCTTATGTGCATGGGCCTTCGAATATAGATTCGATATGTGGAAGGGCCTCCACATATTGAGTTTGTCTGTGGAGGGACCGCCGCATATTGATTCCTTATGTGCAAGGGGTCTTCATATTGATATCTTGTGTCGATGGGGCCTCCAACATGTTGAATCCTTATGTGGGAGGGGCCTTCATAGATGAGTTCCTTATGTGAAGGAGCCTGCACACATGGATTCCTTATGTGGAAGGCCCTTCACATATCGATCCCTTATGTGGAGGGGCCTCCACATGGATTCCTTGTTTGGAGTACGAGGAGAAGGATGATGAGGAGGAGGAAGAGTAGGAGGCGGAGGTGGACACGGGGGAAGCGGATACACACACACACATCTATATATATATATATATATATTCATTTTGTGGCGGGGCGGGGTACATAGAATGGGAGGAAAGGAGAGGAGGAGGAGGAGGAGAGAGAGAGAGAGAGAGAGTTAAGAGAGGGAGGAGAGAGACAGAGGGAGGAGGGGAGGGAGGAGGAGAGAGAAAGGAATGGAGAGGAGAGGAGGAAAGAGAGAGAGAGAGAGAGAGAGAAAGAGAGAGAGAGAGCGAACACCCAGTAACATGATAAGAACAAGAAAAGGGGCAAACAATAACAATAAGAGGGATCAGCAACGAACAAAACAGTCGCGGCGCGAGAAAGCAGCGCACGTCACATAGTCTTAAAAGTCACCCCCACAGGGGGGGGGGCTCGCGGGCCCAGACAGCCGACGCCGTGACTTTTTCACGACGTGCCCCTCCAAAGGTCTGTACACCTTCCCTGGGACTGGCTCTTCATCCCGAGTCGTTTTTTGACGGCTCTGGGGCCAGGGGAGAGCCCCTGGAGGCCCAAATCGGCGGAAAACCGTGGAGAGCCGACGTCACAAGAAAGTTGCAATGTCTCGAAAAATCTCGACCAGCTCCCCAGGCCCCCCTTTTTGAGCCATGTTTTTCGGGCCGGATCGATCTGCGAGGGCCCCAGTGCCCGAATTGGGGCGAGAATGCCTGGCGCGAACAAAATGCGGGGGCCAGCTCGCGGGGGCGGTTGCTTGGATGCCCGCGGAGGGTGCTTCAAGGGACAGGGAGGTTATGCGTGAATGCTCAGATTGTGTGTACACGGCAACGCAGTTCGCTACCGGGTGAGAAGTGCCCTGATTGGCTTAGGATCTGGTCTCAGCGGACTGTGCCCACTTCGCGGAGTTCTGGAACGCACCCGAGCCACTCCTGGCCATTGTAGCCTACTCGGCCTGCGCCAGACCTCACCCACCTTCGCATCCACTTGTAGCCCCCTATCCCCTCAGCAACCCCTGCTGTCATCCCAGTGGCGGCCAGACCTTGATGGGAGCCGGCGGTAAACCGTCCACAAGGTTACCGCCGGAAGCCTCGTAGAGCTCTTTTCTCGCGCGGCGCTGCTCGGAACACATGGAAGAAGCTTTCTCAAGGGTGAGCTGAGAAACTCGAAAAATTACGTTCTTCAGTTTTTTTCCGAAAGTCGGTTCCGCCAAGTGTTTTGATAGTAATATTGCAGCTGCGGACCTGAGAATTGCACTGGCAGGCGCGGCATAACCCACTACTTTTGATTCTTTGTTCCATCCGCGGCCCCGGAGGTCCCCACCCCTTCCGCTGGGGTAGCCCTGCGCCCCGCATCCGTCTTCGAGGGCTGGTGCCCGGTGACGGGCCCTGGAGGCCGAGATCGAGGACATCCGCCCAGATTGACAAAATCATGATAATGAAAAAGTCCAAGGGCTGCTTAAACGCAATGCCAGAGATTACCGCGAAACTCGAGCCCATCTTGAAATCGTGGCAAACGATGACAAGGGGGACGACACACCATTAGCACCGCAGTCAGCCAGGTGATCCGCACGGTCGTTTAGTACGGCACCGTTGTGAAAAACAACCTGGGTCCACGTAATATGATGATCGATGCTGCCAAGGATCTGCCGCGTCCTCAAGACAAGAGTCAAGTTGCGACGAGCACGGGCGTGTCTGCGAACAACGTCTGCAGCATATTGAGAATCAAACTCAACAACAAATGGTGAAAGACAAAATCGTGGAGAACGATGACAAAATAGGTTGAACATCGTGGAAGTCGTGGAAGATTGACAAAACGTTGACAAAACGTTGAAATCGTGGAAGATTGACAAAATCATACCTTCGGAGATCTCGCTTTCGGACAATAGGTCGGACCTCCGGCGACCTTTTCGGGGCGCTTCTGGCGCCGCCGGAGCGCTCTCGGCGAGACGCCCCTGTTGCAGAGCAAGCCGAGGCGAGAGGACCTCCGGGAGCTGATGTGAAGTGCCGAAGTCGAGGGGCAGCGTCCAGATTGACGAGATCAGATCGTCGGAGATCGGGCGGGGCTGTTTGCATGGTTCCAAGACGGCTTTTTTGAGAGAGTTCCGTTTGTGGATTGGCACGCTGTGGCTCATCAGTTTGTCCATCGTACCTGTCTTCATCAGTTCAATATTGATCAGTTTATTTATTATTTGATGCTTCATGAACTTACGTATATCCTTGTCTTCGTTCTAGCCTTTCTGCATTCCTCTCATCGTTTTCTTTTCTCATTCTGCAACCTCGTCGTGTTCCTCCCTCCTCCTGTTCTTCCTGCTCTTGCTGTTTCTCGTCTGCATTATTTTCATTGTATCCTGGATTTTTCTCGCCTCCGTGGGGCCGCTGAACATAACCAGGAAAACAAGAAAAGCATGACAAACAGTGAAGACCAGGCGATTTTTTCCACTGGGGGAAATACAGTAGGGAAAACGACACCGGGCCCCCAGGGCCCGCCCGTAAGACCGTAAGACCCGCCGTTTGTGTGATTACAACCAGCCGTTTTTCTGTGGTTTGAGATGTTTACTTACATGTACTGTTTGTCGCATGTGTTCCAGTCACATGGAGATTTAAAGACACTTCATGTTGGTCCATGAAAAGGCAGATGTGCAACATGATTTCTATTGTGCCACTACCACGGCGCTGCCGCTGAGATCCTCCACAATTGAAACCATTTGGAGAAGCGCCACTACCGCGTTCAGTTTTTAAAATCAGCACACATGAAATCAAGTCGCATTCAATTTGCAAATTGATTTTGATTGTAAGGGATGTCCAGAGGCACCGCCGTGGGGCCGCGGAAGCTTGCCAAGAAAACAGGGAAAACATGACACGCAAACAACCATGTGCTTTGACATGGATAACGCGAGCTGGGACATTTGTTGGCTCTCGTTGTTTTCACGGTGCAGACCCTCAAACATGGAAACCCTTTTGCAGCAGCCCCTTCAAAACGCTTCCTTGTGTGGCGTCTTTCCAAAAGGATTTTAATTGTGGGGCGTCTGCAGCGGCCGCCACATTTGAAATTCGTTTGCACCGTTTCCAAAAATATTCCTTTTGTGGCGACATTCAAAAAGGATGTGCAGCCTGCACAGAGGGATTACTTTTGTATGACCGCCACACAATGATCCCTTCGTACAAACTACTACATAAGGATTTCAATACTTGAGGCCACCGCAGATCATCCACATTTGTGCACCTTTTGCGAGATCGCAACAAGGGGAGTTTGTTGTGTAAAGGCTCTCACACAGGGTTTCAATTGTGGCGGCCCACGCAGATTGGTACACAAGGAATCTGATTGCAAGGGCAACTACAAAAGGATTGTCAAGGGTGGATATCTGCGCCATAAGCACTGCGAGAGCCACAGGTGTTCCTAGCTTTTTCCTTTCCAGCTGCAGTGGCCGCCACAAGGGAAACGATTTCGCCGCAGCCTTTGCAACCAAGGATTCCTTTGGGGGCGATCTTTCAAAACGTGCTATACGTGTGGGGGATCTGCAGTGCCCTCCACAATTGACATCGTTTCGTAGCAGTTCGCGCAAAAGCATCATTGTATGGCGGCCAGATCAAACTAATGCGGCTTTGCAGGCTGCCACAGAACGATCTTAATGGTGGCGGCCACTGGTGCAGATCCACCACGCATCTTAGCCTTGTGTAGAATCGTAAGCAAAACGAACCTGCTTCTGGTAAAGGCTGCTGTAAAAGGCTTCCGCTGGTGGCGGTCACTGCAGATACCGCACACTCAATATCCTTTTTTGGAAATTCGCCACATGGAAAATTTGCTGGAAGGGCTGCTAAAAACAGATTTCAATTGTGGCGGCCGTTGCAGGCGCCCCACAATTCAAATCGTTTTGGAAGGTCGGCTCGCAAGGAGTCCTTTTGCAAGGCCCGCTACAAAAGGATTTCCATATTCGATGATCTGCATCGTAAAAACAACGAGAGCCAATGGCCTTCCTAGTTTGTGTTTGTTTGTTTTGTGTTCCATCCCCCTGTATTTTCCATGTGAAAGCACAGTTCTTCATTACACATGTTTCATGCTGTCTTGTTTTCCTGGCAAGCTTCCGCAGCCCCACAGCGCATCCTCTGGGCATCCATCGCAATCAAAATCAACTTGCAAATCAATTTCGAATCGATTTCGTGTGTGGTGATTTTCAGCTTGACCGTGGTACTTTTCACATGTGATTGTTGTGTGTACGATCTGAGTGGTGGCGCCTTGGATGTCATATAATTGAATTCATGGTGCACACCTGCATTTTCATGGGTCAACATGTAAATTTCTTCAGCTGTACCCTTTAAGGGAACGTGTGCAACAAGCGGTACATGCAAGTAAACATCTGAAACAGAAATCAGCTGGTTGGGTCTTACGGGCGCGCCCGGTGGCCCCGGTGGCCCTTTGCCCAGGGAGAATCCGTCGATTCACTCATCGTCCCTCTTCGACGCCGCGACGGACTCGGTCTGCGTGCCCACAGTCGGCGCGACGACGCAAAGGGACGACGAGGCGAGTGTCAGGGAGAGCCCTGCCTTAAAGCCCCCGTTGCGGTCTTCCCAGTGGTGGCCAGAGGGGGGCGCCCTCACCCGCGACGCGCTCGCAGGAGCGAGGGGCAGGAGTAGGGAGGAGCCAGGATAGGAGATGAGAGGAGCGAGGAGGAGAGGAGGAGCGAGGACGAGGAGGGGAGCAGGCGACTGAGGAAGAAGGGAAGGAGAAGGGATAACAATAAGAGTACGAGTAAGAGCAAGGGTGAGAGTAATAATAAGAGTAAGAGTAAGAGGAAGAGTCCCAGGACGGTGTCCAGACATCTGACCTCACAGCGGTCCGTTATGGACCTCCAGGGCTCGAACAAGTGGCCCGGCGCTCGACGTCGAGACCCCCGACTTTTTGCCAGAGTCGGGGGTCTCAAAAATTGCGAATTCTTATCCCAGACCCCCGACGTCATGATTTTGTCATCATGAGGTCCCGGCCCATTCCCCGGGACTGGTTTCTCCTCGAGGAGAAACCAGTCCCGGGGAATGGGTCGTTTCTTGACGGTCCGGAGGCCTGGCGAGGGCCCCCCGAAGCCGAAGGTAGCCAACAACCTCACATCGTGAACTTTTGACAACGCAAGGGGGTCTGGGATGGCATCGGGGACCCGGCGGCCCCGGCTGCCCTGAGGCCGCGCCGGCGCCGGCGCTCCCGCCGCCCGACCGGCCGTGCAGGCGGGCCGCGCGCGCTCGGGTGGGCGGCCGGGTTTCCGCGGCCGCGGAGCGGCCTGCGCTC
>CAUYUJ010014217.1:159055-194055 GCA_963575745.1 Prorocentrum cordatum
ACTACTACTACTACTACTACTACTACTACTACTACTACTACTACTACTACTACTACTACGACTACTACTACTACTACTACTACCACTACTACTACTACTACCACTACTACTACTACTACTACTACTACTACTTCTACTACTACGAGTACTAGTACTAGAACTAGTACTAGTACTACTACGAGAACTACTACTACCACTACTACGACCACGACTACGACTACGACTACTACTACTATTACTACTACTACTACTACCACTACTACTACTACTACTACTACTATTAATAATAATAATAATGTCACTACTACTACTGCTACTACGACTACGACTGGGACTACCACTTCTACCACTACTCAGCCTCAGCCTAAGCCTCAGCCTGCCTCGGCGTGCCTCGGCCTGAACCCCAGCCTGCCTCGGCCTCAGCCTCAGCCTCAGCCTGCCTCAGCCTCACTGTCGGCCTCTCAGCCTCAGCCTGCCTCGGCCTCAGCCTCAGCCTCAGCCTGTCTCAGCCTCAGCCCCAGCCTGCCTCGGCCTCAGCCTCAGCCTCAGCCTGCCTCGGCCTCACTGTCGGCCTCTCAGCCTCAGCCTGCCTCGGCCTCAGCCTCAGCCTCAGCCTGTCTCAGCCTCAGCCCCAGCCTGCCTCAGCCTCAGCCTGCATCAGCCTCAGCCTCAGCCTGCCTCGGCCGCAGCTTGCCTCAGCCTCAGCCGCAGCCTCAGCCTGCCTCAGCTTCAGCCTCAGCCTCAGCCTGCCTCGGCCTGCCTCGACCCAGCCTCGGCTTGCCTCGACCCAGCCTCAGCCTGCCTCGGCCTCAGCCTCAGTCTCAGGGATCCGCGCATGCAGGATTTCCGCGGAGGACCGCCGAAAGGTCATGTTTGTGTCTATGTCGTTCCTCCTCTTCGAACCAAACGTACCCATCAAAAACAACAGAAACACACTTGCGGAGGCGCGCCTGGATTGGTCGGATCAGCGCTGGGCCCCCTCCGAAAACGGTCGCGGCGCCGCTCCTGGCTGTTCGGGACCGGGGCGGCGCAGGACCAAAGCCCCGAGAGAAAAACACAGCGGGGCCCCCGAAGCTGTATCTGTTTGCCCGTTTTGCACCCGCGGGTGCACCCGGCACCCGTATCCACCCAAATCGTGGGTTGCGCGGAGCTGCAATCGGGCACCAGGCACTGGTTGACCTCGCGCGGTCTGCCGGCGAAACAGAATAATTGCATGGCTCGCACTCGCAAGCCACAGGGGCCCCCAAAAGAACATCATGACAACAACACAATTCAGTGGAACGGCTGTGGAAAGTTCATAGAAGATAGATACTGCAATAGCACAGCCGAGATTGCTGCGAATGGGGTGCGGGCCCAATACAAGCAGCAGGAGGAGCGTGAGCATAGCAAAGGTGAGCGACTATGCACAAGTTCCCCCATGGAAGTAGGCACTGTTTCCTACGTGCCCCCTTCACGGAGTGCAAAACCTCCAACGACCATCTTATATAACCCGAAGACAGTAATATTTCAGCCAGATGCAAAAACAGGAGGACAACAAGACAAACCCTGGGAGGAGACCAGGGAGGCCACATCGAACAGACCACTACGACATCCAGTAACCTTTTAACCTATACGGCAAGCACTGGGGTGATAAGAGGGCTCATGGGGAAAAGAGCCCTAACTCCATCGAGCTCGCGTCTGGCTTCAACAACGAGATGGCTCAAAATATGTGAATACCGACTTCACAACCGATCCAACTAACGCTGTCACGGTTGATCACACCATCGATTCCGCAATCGATATCAAGATCGGTCCCGCTATGGATATCATTATCGTTATCACAACGAATCTCCCTATCAACCCCCAGTGTCCACATTGGCATGGATCATACGGTCGATACCAGTACGGGTCTCACTATCAGAACCACCATCGAACATGATAACACCATCGATATCATACCGTCGATATCACTATCGATCTCAATGTCGGCCCCGCTGTTGATATCAAGGTTGTTATCTTCATCGGTGACAAACGATCGTTGTCGGTGATACCATCGAATCCAGCATCGAGTTTAAAAACCGATAACACCATCGATCGAATTGACGACATCACTATCGAAATTACTGTCGGTCTTCTTTTCGGTCTCACAATCGATCTCGTTGTTAATCTGTCAGAAACGACTTCGATATCGATATCACAGCTGAATTCTCTATCGATGTCACTGTCCATTTGAATTTCGATTATACTGCCGGTCGCATGACTGATTTTGTACTCGGCGCAACAGATCTGTTTGTCGAGCCCTCGAACATTTCTGACGCCACAAAGGGAATCATGGAGTCCACCAAAAACCACCAAGAATTTCTTGGTGGATCCTGAAACCTACCAGGAACCCCAGCGGGAACCATCGAACCCTCCTGGGCCCCGTGACAGGTGCTGAACCCATCCCTCGATCCCTCCTTGAAGGCACCTGGGAAACCTCCCCAAACCCTCCAAGATTCTCCGGGGGAGCCGTGAAACTCTCCAGGCGACCCCCAGGGGGACCATCGGACCATCCGAGAACCACTCATAAGAAAGTGCCTAAAAATCTCTGGGGGATACCTTCGGACCCTGGATGAATTTCAAGGTGGGATCTTGAAGCCCCTAAACCCTCCCAGGAACCACCACGGGGAACCTACGTGAATGTCGACTGGTCCCCCGCGCCAGCGCCCTGGGATTCGCCCGAATCCATCTTCATAACATTGCACTTCCTCCTCCTCCTCCTCCCCATCCCCCTCCTCCTCCTCCTCCTCCTCCTCCTCCTCCTCCTCCTCCTCCTCCTCATACTCTTCCTCGTCCCCCTCCTCATTGTCCTTTCCCTCCTAGTCCTCCTTGTCCTCCTGTTATCCCTCCTCGTCCTCCTCCCCCACGTCCTCCCCCATCCTCCTCCTCCTCGTCCTCCCCGTGCCCCTCCTCCTCGTCCTCCTCCTCGTCCTCCTCCTCCTCCTCCTCCTCCTCCTCCTCGTATTCCTCGTAAGGAAATCGGTAACCCCAGAGGTTACCGACCCTGTCCTCGGCCCTCGCTCGGCTTTTCTCGTATCTTTCCAGGGGCCTGCCTCCTCTCTCGGGGAGGAAAGGGGGGGGGAAATCGGTAACCTCCGGAGGTTACCGACATTGTCCTCGGCCTTCGCTCGGTTTTCCTCGTCTATTTTAAGGGGCCTGCCTCCTCTCTGGGGAGGGGGGGGAAATCGGTAACCTCCGGAGGTTACCGATCTTGTCCTCGGCCCTCGCTCGGTTTTTCTCGTATATTTTCAAAGGCCTGCCTCCTCTCTCGGCGAGGAAGGGGGGGTGGGGGGGGAAATCGGTAACCTCCGGAGGTTACCGATCTTGTCCTCGGCTCTCGCTCGGTTTTTCTTGTATATGTTCAAGGGCCTGCCTCCTCTCTCGGGGAGGAAGGGGGGGGGAGGGGGGAAATCGGTAACCTCCGGAGGTTACCGACCTTGTCCTCGGCCCTCCCCTCCCTTGGTTTTCTTGTCTGTTTCCAAGGGTCTGCCCGCTCCTCGGGGAGGGGGAGGTAAGGGCCCCATTCTCGGTGCGCATGTCCTCGGCCCGCGGCCCCTTCTGGTTGCGCGGGCATGTTTCTTGCGCTGGTGGTGTCTGTTGGGGAGGAGGTAGGAGGTTACCGACTCTCTCCGAGGGGGAATCGGTAACCTCCGGAGGTTACCGACTCACTCTCCGAGGGGGAATCGGTAACCTCCGGAGGTTACCGACTCACTCTCCGAGGGGGAATCGGTAACCTCCGGAGGTTACCGACTCACTCTCCGAGGGGGAATCGGTAACCTCCGGAGGTTACCGACCCAACC
The DNA here is from genome assembly GCA_963575745.1 of Prorocentrum cordatum. Classification (NCBI taxonomy): domain Eukaryota; class Dinophyceae; order Prorocentrales; family Prorocentraceae; genus Prorocentrum; species Prorocentrum cordatum. Next base: position 162,874 of record CAUYUJ010014217.1, read on the forward strand.
TCCGGATTCCACCGTTTTTTTCCTCCCCACCCCCTTCCCCCTTTCCCATGACGCAGCGCTCTCCCCCCCCCAGTGCGTCCCTGGCACTGCCGCAGTGCGTACGGCACCGCAGTCTGTCACTGTGGGCGGGGTCGTTGCGTCGTGCCCCCCCCTCCCCCGCCCCCGTCCCGCCCCCGGCCCCCCCCCCACCCACCACAACGCCCGCCATCGCCGCAGATTTTGAAAAGATGAGAGAGGCGCGACTCCCTCCCCGACCTCCCCTGTTCCTCCGCTCGCCTCGGGGCGCCCCCTCTCCCGAGGCCTCTTGCGAGCGCCCTACCCCTGCGCGTCCACGGGGCGCTGGGGCGTCGGACACCCCCGCTGGGGCCCGCCCGGCTCCGGACATCTGCCAGCCCAGGCCGTCTTCCAGACGTCTGACCTGCACGAAGGGCTCGTTTTCCTCCTTTACCACCACCGCCACCAGAAGTTGGAGGAGGAGGTGGTCCTCCTCCTCCTCCTCCACCTCCTCCTCCTCCTCGTCGTCCTCCTCGTCGTCGTCGTCCTCCTCCTCTCCCCCTCCAACTTGTGGTGGTGGTGGTGGTGGTGGTGGTGGTGGTGGTGGTGGTGGTGGTGGTGGTGGTGGTGATGGTGGTGGAAAACAGGCCCATCACTGCAGGGGCAGGGCTCGCGTGCGGTTTCTTCCAAGGCTGGGCAGCCCGGGCCAGGGCCCCGCTCTCTCTCCACCTCGCCGCAGAGACTCGGACCTCGACCGAACCGAGGAGCCGAACCCCCCTGCCTGCCCCCTCCTCCTCCCTCCTCTTCCTCCTCCTCCTCCTCCCTCCTCCTCCTCCTCCTCCTCCTCCTCCTCCTCCTCCTCCTCCTCCTCCTCCTCCTTCTCCCTCCTCCCTCCTCCTCCTCCTCCTCCTCCCCTCCTCCCTCCTCCCCTCCCCTCCTCCTTCCCTCCCTCCTCCTCTCCTCCCTCCTCCCTCCTCCCTCCTCCCTCCTCCTCCCTCCCCCTCCTCCTCCTACCTCCTCCCTCCTCCTCCTCCCTCCCCTCCCTCCTCCCTCCTCCTCCTCCCTCCCCTCCCTCCTCCCCTCTCCAACCCTCCCTCCTCCCTCCCCCTGGCGCCTCCTGGCGCCCCGCCCCGGCGAGGGGCCCTCGGTCCGTGTCCTTCCGGGGCTCCGACCACTACCTGGCGCCGGAGATCATCCGCCAGGAGGACGGTGCGGCACCCGCGCCGGCCGCCGCGGGGCCTCGGCCGCGGAGGCCCCACCCTGACCTTCCAGAGAGCTATGTTTTAGCACGGGAGGCCTAAAAACCTCAAACAACTATACGAAACAGCCTAAAGCCAAGACGTAGAATAGCTCTGGGATAGGTTTTTAAGTCGGGTGCTATTTTTTAGCCTTCCTGGAAGGTCAGGGCAGGGTGCCCCCGGATCGTCGCGAGAGGCCGCTGGAGAGCCAGGGTATGGCCCGAAACTTCAGACACGCTCGCGTCGTGGAAAAATATCACGGCAGCAGGTGTTGGTATAGGCTTGGCCTCCTGGGGCCCCTCGCCGGGCCCAGAGGGACCGTCAAAAGCCGACTCGCGATGAGAGGCCTTGGGTAAGGGTCAGGACTTCCGGGGACCCCTTCTTCAAAACATCAAGACGCCCGGGATGACCGTGAGGGTTTCTAAGTGTACAGGGGGGTTACAAGTGGACGCCAAGGTGGTTTACATCTGGCCGCGCCGGCCGCCGCGGTGTCGGCCTCGGAGGCCCCAGGCCCCCGTGGCGAAGCGTCCTGGCTCGCCTACAGCCCTATCAAACAATGTTCTAAGAACCTGTTGAGGTTTCCACGAGATGTTCTTAGAATATTTCTGGCTGGGACTGTCTTGGTTTAACACATCGGGGTAATGTTCTAAGAACATTGTTTTTGTTTTCAGAACATGTTTGGGTTCTAAGAACGAAAAATGGATGACCGTGAGGGTTTCTAAGTGTATAGTAGGGTTACAAGTGGACGCCAAGGTGGTTTATATCTGGCCTAACCTGGCTCATAAGTGGGTTACAGGTGCCCCGAGTGGCTCAGGAGGGTTAGATAACACGGCTAAGTGGGCGGAGCCCAGCAAGCACGGATCGATAACCCCCCTAAGATACTTAAGGCGTTTGTGACCCACTTATAAGCCAGGTTGGGCCAGATATAAACCACCTTGGCGTCCACTTGTAACATCCCTATCCACGTAGAAGCTCCGATGGTCATCCCAGCAGGCCCCAGGCCACCGAGGAGATCCACTCAAGCAGTGGCGAAGCGTCCTGGCTCGCCTACAGCCCTACCAAACAATGTTCTAAGAACCTGTTGAGGTTTCCACGAGATGTTCTTAGAATATTTCTGGCTGGGACTGTCTTGGTTTAACACATCGGGTTAATGTTCTAAGAACATTGATGTTGTTCTGAGAACATCTTGGGGTTCTAAAAATATTTCGTGGTGGGACTATAGTAATGCCGGGACGGTTGGTCCCTGCTCAATCCACGTGCTTCGGCCGCGGCGCTTTTTCCCCGTCCTCTCGGCCTCCGACACCTCGACGCATCATATTGTCATCCTCGTCTCCGTCCTTCTCCTGGCCCTCCTCGGCAAGGCGTATCACTTGAGCCAGACTCGCCGGGCCCAGAGGGACCGTCAAAAAACAACTCGCGATGAAAGGCCCTGATCCACGTGTTTCGGCCGCGGCGCCTTTTCCCGACCTCCTGGCCTCCGACACCTCGACGCATCATACTGTCATCCTCGGCAGGCGCGTCCCTTGAGACAGCCAGTGCGCATCACTGTGGGTGACAAGCTCTCCCTCAGACGAATACGGACCAGAGGATTTGCTCACCTCGGCCTCCAGGGGGCCACTTGCCTGCGGTGTCTCTCGGCCTCCAGGGGGCCACGGTCGGGCCTCGGGGCTCTTCGGAGCCGCATCCGGAGCGCAGAGCTGCGCACGGGAGGGAGAGGGGGGGGGGTCGAGGCCCTGGGGTCGCGGATGGAACGAATCGGAGCATCACAGTCAACAGCTCGGATGATAGGGAGGATGGGGGGGGGGGTGACGTCAGTTTAGATTTGCACTGAAGGCGCAAATGCAGCTCCCGAGTGGGCGCCCAACTCAGCTCCGTTTCACTTCGGTCTCTCCTCCCAGACCTAAAGGTCAGAGGACGTCTGGGGGGTTGTGGACGGGAGGGAGGGCGCCCGCGTTGCGCTCGCCCCTCGCCTGGACAACTCGTGCGCCAAGATGATCATGATGATGATGATGATGCTGCTGCTGATGATGATGACCATGATCATGATCATGATCACGATCATGATGATGATCATGATTATGATGATGACGATGATGCTGATGATGATGATGACGATGACGACGACGACGACGACGAGACGATGACGATGACAATGACGATGATGATGATGATGATGATGATGATGATGATGATGATGATGATGAGGATGATGAGGATGATGATGAGGATGCTGATGCTGATGCTGCTGCTGCTGCTGCTGCTGCTGATGATGATGATGATGATGATGATGATGATGATGATGATGATGAGAAGGAGGGGGAGGAGGAGGGGGAGGAGGAAGAGGAGGAAGAGGAGGAGGAGGAGGAGGAGGAGGAGGAGGAAGAGGAGGAGCAGGATTGCGCGCGCTTCCTCGTGCCAGCGTCTGCCCGAGCACGAGAGAGCTTTGCTGCCGGGGGCCCGGAGGCCTGGGGGCGGCCGCCGTTCTGTTGCACCCCGGTGACCCGCCGTCTTCCATGGAGGACAAGCCATAGTCGACAGCACTGCGCGCGCGGGTGCTGGAGCGCAGGCCAAAGAGCGCGCAGGACGAGCTGGCTACCGCCTCCGCTGCTTGCCAGCGCCGGGCCAGAGGAGCCGATCCAGGCGCCGCCGCGTGCGGTCCGCAGCTGGACGACCAGGCCAGCCACGCCCGCCGTCTGCGCCCTCGGGGGGCTACGCCTTCGCGCGCCACGGGAGGCTCGAGAACACGGTGGTGGGGCTGCTCAAGCGCTGGCGCCGCCAGGAGCCCATGCTGGAGCAACGTGCCCCTACGTGGGACCGCCAGCGTCACTGGCGGCCCGCGGACGCCCCGGAGGCCGACCTGCTCAAACGCGCCATCTTGGACATCGACTGCCACGAGGGCGCTGGGCGGCACTGCGTGGACGTCTCGGTGCGCCACCTCGCGGCGGAGCCACTCGTGAGCAGAGCCGCGCGCCGGCTCTGCTCACGAGCCTGGAACCCGGGCGACCGCCTTACGTCCTTCCTGGTCAAGACGCTCGGGCGCCCGGGTGGCGAGGCTCGGCAATGGCTTGTCCGCCAAGTGACTGAGCACTGCCCCGCTGACCAGCAAGCCACGGAGCTCGTCTGGGCCTTCAGAGCGCCAGTCGTGTCGTGCAGACGCAGCTGACGCTGCAGCGCCGCCGGTCTGCTGGCCTGCGCTGAGCGGGCCGCTATTAGGCACCATTGGTACCTAGTCACCTTCTGTCTCTATCCCTCCTCTTGCTGCGCCACGTCCTTCTTCCCGTCCCTCCTCCTCCTCCACGGGCGCTCTGCCCTTAGCTCTCCCTCACCCCTCTCCTTCCCGTTGTCTTTCCCGCTCTTTGCCTCCAGCGGGCCCGCGCGCCTCACGGCGGGGTTGGGGGTGGCGCAGGCCCCGCGGCCGCGTGCCCGTCGCCTCCGCCTTGTGTTCTCTCCTGCTCTCTCCTCCCCTCCCCTCCCTCCCCTCCCTCTCGGTGCCGCCCTTGCACCGTGGCCTCCAGACAGGCCTTGACAGGAGGCCGCCGTTAGCTCCAGGAGGTCGCTGGATCGAGCCACCCAGAGGTCAGACCACCCCGCCCCCTGCCTCTTTCCACTGACCCGCCTCAGTCCTCACCTTCTTTGTGTGAGAGCGATGGTGTTGCTGCTGCTGATGCTGATGATGATGGCGAGGGTGATGCTTATGGTGATGATGATGCTGATGAGGATGGTGATGCTGATGGTGCTCATCATGGCGATGTTGATGATGGTAATGATGGTGATGATGCTCACGTTGTTGTTGGCGACGGCGACGACGACGATAGTGATGATTTTGATGATGATGATTATGACGATGATGATTATGATTTCTATTGTTATTCAGTGTTACCCTCATTATTATTACCATGCGTTATATTATTATTATTATTATTATTATTATTATTATTATTATTATTATTATTATTATTATTGCAGTACGCTTTTTTCATGAGTTCCAACAATATGTATAGTATTCCTAGTGCTTGTACTATTAATGTGGCCACTATCACGATTCATCTTCGTATTACAAGTATTATGACTGCGATGCGTATGGCGCTGATGTTGTTGACGATGATGGTGAAGGTGATGATGTTGATGATGCTGCTGCTGCTGATGATGCGGCTGTGGCTGATGATGCTGAGGATTATGGTTCTGATCATTCTGATGGTGGTGGTGATGAGGATGCTGAGGAGGAGGAGGAGGAGGAGGAGGAGGAGGAGGATGGGGAGGAGGAGGAGGAGGAGGAGGAGGAGGAGGAGGGAGGAGGAGGAGGAGGAGGAAGCGGAGGAGGAGGAGGAGGACAAGGACCAACATGAGAAGGACAATGAGGAGGAGGAGGAGGAGGAATAACAGGAAAAGAAGGACGAAGAGGAGGAGGAGAAGGAGAAGAAAGAGGAGGAGGGCAGCGACGGACGGCGACGGCCAGATGATTTTTGCAGGGGGGGGTCGTAGGCGAAGGGGGTGGGGGATCAGGAACAGGGGGAAGATGAAGAAAAGGCCCAGGCAGCAGTGCCTCTGGACCAGTGCGTCTCCCTGGGTCCCGTTCCCCTGTTGCGTTTCCATGTTTGGGGACGGGCGGCTCTTGGGGAGCAGCGACCACGGCCGCAGTTTTCGAGGAAACGCAAAAACATGGATGAGGGCGCGTGGATCAGCGTCGGGTCCCACTTCCAGTAAGAATCGACGAGCTCCGTCGCCAAGTCAGTCGGCACTGGCTTCATGCTTCGGATGTGGTGGCGTATGCCAGCTTTTTTTTTGGGGGGGGGGGCGTGGGGCATTTGTTAGGTGAGGAATCCCTTGAAAGGTGACTAGGAGCCATGCTCTTTACGTTGCATATTCGGGTGACCTCGTCTGTCCCCCAAGTTGGTATCTTTTCTTGCGCCCGACGCGGGCTCGTTGCGTGCTCAAGGTAGATATGGGGTGGATCCGACACGGATCCGACGCGGATTCGACGAGTCCGACATGAATTCGACACGGATCCGACGCGGACAATGGGCGCGAAGGGACAGACAAATCCCCCGAACATACAACAGACGGTCGGGAAAGTTTGGATGGCGTGTCGCTCCGCTGGTTCTATCCCGCCACGCTTCGGCGCGATACACTAGTCACTTCCCGGTCCCTCAGCGTCACCGTCCCGAGCGTATCTCAGCCTCCCGCCCCGCTACCCGCCCGCAGAGCATAGCGTGTCGCCAGTGCCACCGCGGCGACACGCTCCGCAAAGGCTCCTGACCGTAACGTTCTCCCTTCGGTGGTCCTTCATGGGGGCCACAGGGGCTCCCGTGAAGGCTCCCATAAAAGGCTCACACGGCGGAGGGGGAGAAGGAGAATTATCAGGAGGAGGAGAAGGAGGAGAAGGAGGACGAGGAGGAGGACGAGGAGGAGGAGGAGGAGGAGCAGAAGTGTTCGCCCCCACGCCTGGAGGAACAACTTGTTAGGCAGGCGTAAGCGACAACAGTCGTTATCGCAGTCAGGTGTTAGCGCTACCGCTGACAATTGGCTCAAATACGATTTGCCTCATCGGAATGAAGGTCCCCTACGTGATTTTCATGGTGGCGGAGCCCATGGTTCGCCCCACGGGTTCCAGAGCAGAGATGGCAACGGCGGCCGCTGGAACGACTTCAGTGGACCCCGCCAACAACGACCCTGGGCAACGTATCTTTACCTGGCGTGCGCGAAGCATGGTATAATACAACCCAGGCAAAAACGGGTTTAGATACTCTGGGTTTCTTAATATGCATGGGATGGTACCCCTCGACGGGGGTCAACCTCGCCTCGTCGTCGCGCCGCGACGGGGGTCGGAGCGCCGTCGGCGCGCGGTGGCTACCCGCGACGGGAGTCGATATGGGGCTGCTGGCGGGGGGACGCCCCCCCCGACGCTTATTAAGAACCTCGGAGTAACCATACAATACAAATAATCCCAAACGGGGCCTTCAGGCATATTTCCATCGCCCTCAAAGCCAACCACGAAATGTTGAGGTTATTCTTCGAGCGCGCTGCCACGCTTGGTACCCGGGCCCCGTCCCCGCCCTCGTCATTGTATTAAACGCGCCCATGACTTGCCCCCATACACGCAACATCTGTAGCTCGCGTGTTTGTTGTGTTGGTGTGTTTGTTGTTGTCTTGTTTGCTGTTGTGTTGTGCCAGCTGTGCATTACGTAAATACGTACATACACAACCATACATACATACATACATCCATCCATCCATCCATCCATCCATCCATACATACATACATACATACATGTCGGCGGTGCCCGGTGCGGAGCGACCCCCCCCCGGTAATCTCTCCTGGGGGGTTTCGAGCTGGCGCCATTCCCGGTGCGAGCCTGCACGACCCCCCCCGGTAAACACGACCTCCTCTGGTAGGCTGCACGAAACCCCCCGGTAAGGACGCAACCCCTCCGTAAGCGGCGCGCTCCCGGCACTCGCGAATCCCAGCCCCGACGCGCGAATCTTACCAGGACGGGCCGGAACACGGCGGCGGCATTGCATCCCAGGGCCGTGCCGGAACACGGCGGCACTGCTCTTCTCTACGCGGCCGTGCCGTCGACCCCCCACAGCGGCTCTTGGGAGTTGCGCCGCAGCCTCTCGTGTTGTGGCCACGGGCCCAGCGGTGCGAACAACAGGAATGCCATATCCTCCCCCTGCTCGTCCACATCCTCCTCCTCCTCCTCCTCCTCCTCGCACCCATGAGTGTGAGGGGAGGTTGGGCTAGGGATCCGTTGGTCGTCATAACGGCCGATGCTCTCCGCACCTACAGCCAGATCCTCAAAGATCAGCGCCCAGCACCTGTTGTGGTGCAGTCCCTTTTTTCCAGTGGCCAGGAGTTGCTTCAGTTGTCCAGGCCTTGGGCCCGTGTTCGAGACCCCATTGCGGCCCTCATTCTCACGTGTGCTCGAGTGGGCCTTGTTTTTGAGGACCCATGGACCCTGAAGGAGGCCACGGGGGAGGTTTGGGATCTTCGCCAGGTCTCCCCAGCGCTCCTGGCCAGGAGGGCCCGATTCGCTGCTCGGCGTTTCTCGGACAAGGAAAGACCGGCCAAGATTGACCTTGGTCAGGGCTGGTCGGGCGACATCTTTGAGCGGCCTTTGAATGAGCTTCTGCATAGACGCTGGAAGCTCGATGAGGGTGACGGTGGGAGAGGCGGGCGGTGGGGGATTCGTGAGCAGAGGACTCTCCGAGGTCTTGTGATTGGCTCGCATTGGTGCCAAGCGCGGCTTCACAGACATGACCCTGCCCTGCCGTCGCACTGTCTCCTATGCGGGGAAGATATCGGCAGCCTGCTCCATCGTCATTTTGATTGCCCAGCTAGGCTAAGCTGGCGTCGAGATAACTTGCCGCAGGACCTGGATGGCCCAGTGAGGCGTTTGCGGGTAGCGCCAGCGCACCTGCAAGAAAGGTTTGCTAGGGGGATCCTTCCCGACCCTTGCCAAGTTTTCTCCCGACCTGGGTGGAACCCTGAGTGGGGCTTCAAGGTTGAAGGTCAAGCGGCGCCGCTGGCGCTAGATGGTGGCCATGTTTTTTGTGATGGCTCTGGGGTCGATGGTTTTTTCCCGTCCTTTAGGGTTGCTGGTTGGGGTGTGGCGGTTTTCGACCAAGATCGCCGACCCCTGGCGGGGTGGTATGGGGCGGTCCCCCCAACACAAGGCCCCGACCAGGTAGCCAGAGACGGGGAGGATTACGCCACCCTGGTGGCCCTGAGACATCCAGTTGGCAGGTATACGACTTATTCCGACTGTAAAGGCACAATTCAATGTTGTAGGAATGCCAGATATGCGCAGAGAGATAGCAACACTCGGGCACACATTTGGAGAGAGGCATTCCGTGAAGGAGCGCCCGCTCTGGTGAGTTTTTGCAAAGTGGCGGCCCACACGTCGACGACAGGTGTGGGCGAGGGACGAATCAGCCACTTTGAGAGGGAGGGCAATGCAGAAACCGATCGACTTGCGAAGTCGGGGGCGGAGCTATGTCGCTGCCCGTCCAATGTGGTTTTGATGACCAAGAACATGCTCCATGTCTCACGCCTGCTCCCTCAGTTCATTAGTAGGGCTGAAGACCACTATGTTCAGGAAGGCAGGTCGGACAACGTGGGAGCCCAAGGGCTCACAGAGATCTCCCTGGAGGGGGGATCTGACTTGGAGGAAGCACTTGAGGCGTTGAGGAGGCAGGAGGGGGGAGGAGGTGAAGCTGCTGCTGCTGCTCCTGCTCCTCATCCTGACCAGCCTCCACAGTCCTCGAGACCTCCAACGGAGCCCTTGGTGCCCGAGCTGCTGGCGTTGGCAGAGGATGCCCGCCAGACCCCTGCCTTCTTAGGGGGGCATGCCTTACTTCAGTTCACGGTTGAAGACAATCAGCCTCCCATCCTTTTTTGTTCAACTTGCGGGGGGTATGCCACGGTGTCTGCGGGATCCAGAGGCTTTCGTAAGAGCTGTGGAGGGTCCCAGCAGGCCTTGGTGGACCCAGGCAGGAAGAACACTCGGGCAGTCTGCAAGGGTAAGCACCCCAACAGGCCTCTCAAACTGGGCTCTTGGCGAACTCCTGGGGCTTGGGCGCGGGAGCTGGTTGGGGGGGTGTCGGAGTCCAAGAAAGCCCAGAAGAGAGAAGGAAGTGTCTCCAGGGCCGCTACGGACCCACCTGCACGTGCAATTTTGTGCCTGGCAGATGTCCTGCAAGCGTTTGGGCTCAACGAAGTTGAAGCCGCTGAATTGGGGCGGAAGCTGAAGGAGCGTGACCCAGACAACGATCTGGAAGAGGAACTTGGCGGCTAGATACCCAGGAGGGGCCCTGTCGTTGGCCCCTGGCAGGTCTGGGCTGTCCTGCCAGGGTGACAAAAAGTTCCCCTCGGATGGGCCCCCCTGGGTTTGCTTTTTGGACCGTCTGAGTTTCTCTCCCCCCTTTCCCCTCAGTGGCGTGCGATCCTCTTCGCACCCAACCCACCCCCCACTCCCACCCCCCCACTCCCACAGGGGGGGGGGGGAGCCCAGGTAGACGCAGCGCGGCCTGCACGACCCCCCCCGGTAAAGCGACAGGGGAGGACCCAATGCGGCCTGCACGAACCCCCCGGTCAAGCGGCAAGGGGGTGTTCTAAGCCGCTGGCGGCACCCGGTGCGGGCTGCACGAAACCCCCCGGTAGTGCACGAAACCCCGCGGTAGTGCTGGGGGGGGTTCGTGCCACGGCGCACCGCCGACATACATACATACATACATACATACATACATACATACATACATACATACATCTAAACATACATACATACATACATACATACATACATACATACATACATACATACATACATACATACATACGTACCTACATACATACATACATACATACATACATACATACATACATACACACATACATACATGCATGCATGCATGCATACATACACACATACATACATGCATGCATGCATACATGCATGCATGCATACACACATACATACGTAAACACATACATACATACGTGCGTGCATGCATGAATGCATGCGTACATACTACATGCATACATCCATACATACATACATACATACATGCATGCGTACACGCATGCATGCATGCATGAATGCATACACCCACACATACTTCCTTACATACATGCATACATACATGCATACATGTATCCATACATGAATATACACATCCATCCATACATACATACTTACAGACTGCATCCATACATGCATGCGTGCATGCACATACATTGTGAACATTTCACGGGACCGTCGCTGACACACCACCTCCAACATGTTATTCGACATGTTTATGAGAGCTTCAGACATCCAACTGCCGATTTGGACGTTTCATGGCCCTTTGGCAGTTTGGTATCCAGGCCGTATGTCGGCCCACGAGCGGGCCAATCGGGCGTACACGACGCCGCTGGTCTGGAGCTCTCGTTGAGCTCAGCCCGTTGGCGCGGACACGGCCTGACTTCGAGGCATCTCTCCCGCTCTACCGTCCAAGTCCAGCGCCGCGGCTCAGGCCCACGAGTCCGCTTTCGACGAATACGGCGCCCCCAGAACAGAGCTCTCGGCGAGAATCGCAGTTGATGGGAGGGGCCCCGCTGTCCCAGAACTATACGACGCTGGCGAGGTTTGCGCCGCGTTGGCGCGGCAGCGACCGAAGCGCGGGCGTTCAAGGTTGAATGCCGCCAGTGGCTCAGACTAGGCTTATGCTTTCGGAAAGCCGCGATCGCTCAAGACTGAACAGTCCACGCGGTGACAGAAACTGACGCCGACGTCGTCGCGACGTGAACCGGAATGGCGATGACCCTCGTGGACTTTGTGTGCGTCGGCCCCTCCATGGGACGACGCGCGCGGTTGGACACCTAATGGTCGTGTGTGCTCGGGTGCGGGCGCTTTCTGGCCAGACCGCTCGGGGAACGATTTGCTCCATAGGATCATTGCTGCTCCGTGTTCGGTTCGGGCGTGCGCTTCCGAGGGCGACGCCCAGTACCAGCGTGTCCTTCATCGCCTCGCCTGCGTACCGGGCATGCGGGGACAGAGGCGGGCTACAATATCGAACTCAAGACCCCCCACATGCTAACCAGCCTCGAACGTATCCCTATCCCTAAGATGGGCGAACAAAAAGCGAGGACAATCTTAGGGACAGGCCCTCAAAACTGAGGGAATCCTTAAGATCGGCATCGAGGTGAGGTGATGTCAAACATAGGGATAGGGATATGTTCCAGGCTGGTAACATGCCTGGAGACATCCATATTGGGAGAGCGTTGTGGGTAGTGTATGAGTGTGCCTTTGCCGACGCGCCTTGTGCGTATTGCCTCCGTCTGTCTGGGGAGCGTTTCTTTCATCCCCTGGCGACAACGGGCGTGATCGAAGGGGGGGCGGGGGGTAGGGTGGCCGGTCACGTCGCGATTCGCGCGGGCGCCGTCCGACTGGGACCGCCTAGGAATGGGTAGTTCCAAAACGGCGCCAGCGCGAATCGTGACGTGACCAGCGGGGTGAGAGGGGCTGGTGCGGTGCCTCATCGCGAATACTTCAAAGGCGGGCTCTTGGGCGCATGGTGGAGGAGGAAGAGGAGGAGGAGGAGGACGCTCCGCGACAATGCGTCCCAGAGCATGCGCAGCAGCAGGAGGAAGAGAGGGGGAGGAGGAGAAAGAGGTGGAGTTTGAGAGGCAGGAGAAGGATCTGTCTGTCTGTCTGTCTGTGTGCCTGCCTGCCTGTCTGTCTGTCTGTCTGTCTGTCTGTCTGTCTGTCTGTCTGTCTGTGACTGTCTGTCATTCTGCCTGTCTGTCTGTCTGTCTGTCTGTCTGTCTATCTGTGCCTGTCTGTCTGTCTGCCTGTCTGCCTGTCTGTCTGTCTGTCGGTCGGTCTGTCTGTCTGTCTGTCTGTCTGTCTGTCTGTCTGCCTGTCTGTCTGTCTGTCTGTCTGTGTGTCTGTCTGTCTGTCTGTCTGTCTGTCTGTTTGTCTGTCTGTCTGTCTGTCTGTCAGTCCTTTTTCGTCCCAGCCTGTCCGCCCGCGCCTGCGGCAGCTGGCCAGGCCGAGGCCGCGGGGCCAGGCGCGGGGCCGCATGGCCGCCGCGCGCCCAGCGTCCGGGGCGCACCCATGCTGGCCGGGCGCGCCTGCGCGCCGTTTGGGAGTCCCGTTTCTCCACCTCCACCTCCTCCACGTTCTTCTCCTCCTCCTCCTCCACCTCCTCCACCCTCCTCCTCCCCTCCACCTCCTCCTCCTCCTCTCCTCCTCCACCTTCTCCTCCTCCTCCTCCTCCTCCTCCTCCTCCTCGGCCACGCGTCGCGCCTGCCGCGCACGCGTGGTCCGCCCCCTCCCCCCACACGCCGGGGATTCCCAAACGGCTCGGTGACCGCACTCGCTACGTGGGTAAAGTGGACTGCCAAGGCCATTAGGACGTACAGTCGGGGCCCTGAAGAAGGAACCCTTTTCGTTGGGGCGGGGCTCCGCGTTCCTTGAGTGTTTCACAGCTTGCCTCAGGCTTTCCTTCTGTTTTCGGCAGGAAATCGAAGGTTCACTTATGGAAAAAAGGGGCCTCGTTCCTTATTTAGGGTTCCTTAGGTCAACGCCCCGACTGTAGTCCACGACATGCGAAACAGGCGCTCTTCTCGGAAGAGCGCGCCACCCGTGGCCGAGCTCCACCCTTCCGCCTCCGCCACCTCCTCCTCGCCCTCGCCCTCCTCTCCCTCCCTCCTTGCTTGTCGCCCTCGTCCTCTGCCTCCTCCACCTCTTGCTCCTCAGTTCTGTCTTTTTCCTCGTCGGGCTAGTTCCGTCCTCCTTCGGCCCAGCGCTGTTCCTCCGGCCTAGCTTGGGGCGCTAGACCACGCCAGATTTCGGATTGGGGGGTGTACGGGTTCTATCGCGTTGGCCCTATCTCCTGGAGTGCCCACCCGCCGGAAAACGACGAGTCCAACAGTGACTTCGGGTTGGGGTGGGGTGGGGTGGGCTTGGTAGGTAGTCACACACCGTCGTGTGGTGAGCCAGTCAGGGGCAACCGGGTGGGATGCATCGACCCCCATCGCCCGTTCATCGCCGATAGATAGCCCCACCCCGCCCAAGAATGCTCGGATTTGCTGTTTGGGGGGCCTATCGCCGATCTATCGGCGATCTATCGCCAATTTCAGGTCGATGTTTTCCCCGAGCTGGTCCACCCCTATCGTTTCCCCTTCTTTCGTGGGGAGTGGAGGTGGCCGCACGGTTATGGGACTCGGGTCGCTCTCCGAGGGTGGCTTGGGCGATTGGGCCTCCAGGGTGACCAAGCCGTGATGTGACAGACCGTGCGGTGAGGTCCTTCGGGACTTCGAGGTCACCGCACGGTCGGTCACCACATGGCTTTGGAACCCCCGACAAAGGTCGCCATTGAGCAAATGAGTCCCGAGGCTTCTCGCCGTTTTCGGGCCCCTGGAGCCCTCCACGGGTCCGGGGGCTGCTCTGGGGAAAGGCCCCAGGGTCCAGGTTCCATTTTCCTCAGGACCTGCTTCTTTTTGCCAACAAGGGGGCCTTCGGGGAGGGAGGAGGAGGAGGAGGAGGAGGAAGAGGAGGAGGAGGAGGAAGAGGAGGAGGAGCAGGAGAAGGAGGAGGAGGTGGAGGTGGAGGAGGAGGGGGGGAGCAGGAGGAGGGGATGGGGGAGATCCTTGTGGGGGGGAGCAGGGCCAGGGACGTGCGCGCCAGTCCCAGACATCTGATCCTTTCTAACGTTTCAAGACGGGGTCCCCGGAAGTCCCGACCCCTTCCCCAGGGTTGGCGTTGTATGCCAATCCGTGCTTTGACGTTCCCAGGGCCCAGCGAGGCCCCCAAAGGCCGAGAAAAATTGTCCAATAGCCTCCAGTCCTGATTTTTTTCACGACGCGCCGATAACCTCCCGTCCTGATTTTTCACGGCGCGAGCATGTCTGTGCAATTTGGCCGTTGCCTGCCAGATTGGGTCCGAGCAGATGGGGTCGGAGGATCGCGCCGCATCGCCGATGCATTTCCGATGCATCGCTGATGCATGGCCGATGCATCGACGATGCATGGGCGACGTTTGCGACGCATCGGCAAAATCGGCGTGGAACTCTACATCGAGCCGCATCGCCGATGCTTCGGCGATGCGGCGCGATCCTTCGACCCCATCTGCTCGGACCCCAGCTAAGAGGCCTCCAGGTAAGCAACGCCCGACCCCCTCCCCCCGCATCACTAAAACGACCCAAACGCAATGGCACCGCAGCGGATGCGTAGCGCTAATCATCACTGGGTGAAGTGCATGTGGCATTGATTCCCACACATCCAGCTGCTCCAATTTTTTTGGTGCGTGGACCCCGGAGGTCCCGACCACTTCTCCAGGGCCGGGGTTTCGTCCCGAGCCATAGTTGCACGCTCCCGAGGCCTGGCGAGGGCCGCTGGAGGCCGAAAACTGCCAGAACCCAGCCGCTCCAATCTTTTGGAGCGTCGGATCTCGGGGCCAGCGCCAGGCATCACCTGGGCTCGGGGACGCTCTGGCTAACGGGCCTCCAGGTAAGCGACGCCCGACCAGCCGTCACTGAGGAGAGGAAAAAACACGCATACACAATTAATCGTCGATTCCCAGGAAAACATGGGAAAATATGGGAAGTGGGGGGGAAGACAGAAATCCAGAAAATACACGAAAATATGGGGAATCCTTTTGTTTGTGTGTATTTATTTGTGTGTCCTGGGGCCCCTTCAGACCGGCCGTCACACGCGCGGGTGCCACAGGCCCGCCCGGCGGGCCCGGGCGCGCCCCCGTGCGTCCAGGGGGCCGCCGCATGGCTCGGCCGCCGGTGCGCCGCTGCTGGCGCGCCCGGCGTCCAGAGGCCTTGGGCGGGGCTCGGCGGTACGCTCGGGCCGGACGAAAGGGGGGGATTGGGAAAGGGGGGGGTACGAACTTGGCTGCATGCAGCTGGTTTCGGCCTCACCGAGGGATACGTAGCCGCCTCCGGCGCCGGGAGGCGCCGGGACGATCAGCTACGTGAGCTGGTTCTCAAACCCCCTTTTGCTATCCCCCCCTCACCACCCACCAAACCACCCCAACCCAACCCGAAGGCCGAAATTTATCCTCGATTTCCAGTGGGGGGGTGTCGGGGAACGTTGAAAAAACACATGGTATCCGTACCCCCCCCAACCCGAAATTCGGGTCAAATTCGGGTCTTCGGGTTGGGTTGGGGTGGTCTGGTAGGTAGTCACCCCCTTTCGCCCGACCCGATACGCCAGGAGCCGCTACCCCCCGGAGTCATGAAAGAAAGTCACGACGGGAGGCGTTTCGGCACGCTCGGCCTCTGGCCCTGGCTTTCCAGGAGGGCCAGAAAACAGCACGCGGCTCGAGAACCTATGCCAGAGCTGTGCTGCGTCTCGGTCTTAGGCCGTTTCGTTTCGTCGTTTAGGTTTTTAGGCCTCCCGTGCTAAAAAATAGCTGTCTGGAAGGTCAGGGGGGGCCCTCGCCGGGCCTCGAGATCGTCAAGAAACGACTCGGGGTGAGAAGCCGGTCCAGGGCAAGGGGTCGAGGCCTTTGAGGAGGAGGAGGAGGAGGAGGAGGAGGAGGAGGCGGAGGCGGAGGCGGAGGCGGAGGCGGAGGCGGAGGCGGAGGCGGAGGCGGAGGCGGAGGCGGAGGCGGAGGCGGAGGCGGAGGCGGAGGCGCGGAGGCGGAGGAGGAGGAGGAGGCGGAGGAGGAGGAGAACGGGGAGAGGAGGAGGAGGAGGAGGAGGAACGGGAGGAGGAGGGAGGAGAGGAGGAACGGAGGAGGAGGAGGAGGAGGAGGCGGAGGCGGAGGCGGAGGCGGAGGCGGAGGCGGAGGCGGAGGCGGAGGCGGAGGCGGAGGCGGAGGCGGAGGCGGAGGCGGAGGAGGAGGAGGAGGAGGAGGAGGAGGAGGAGGAGGAGGGGGAGGAGGACGAGGGGTCGAGGCCTTGGAGGGTCGACGTCGTGAGCAACTCATGACGTCGGGATTTCTGGGGTGGCCCGTCTCGGCCACGCGCAGAGGCGGGTACGGTTAAGTCGGGCGTGGCCCCCTACAGGGGGATTGTCGACGAGAAAACGAAACAAACAAAAAAACCAAACATGTTCCAAACATATCCCAAACGTACACCAACAATACCCCAAACATACCCCAAACATACTCCAAACATACCTTCACAAATACCCAAAAAAAGCCAACACATCTTAACAACAATAGTCCCCAGGTTGTTTTTGGATTATTTTCTGATTATTCTGGGGGTATTTTTGATTTTCCGTCGAAAATCCCCCTGTAGGGGGACAGGCCCGGGAGGGGGGAAGGCTTCTTCGAAGGCGGCTGCTTCCTAGAAGGCGCAGGCCCTGTGTGGATTCAGGGCCCGCGCCTTCTAAGAGGCAGCCCCCTCTTCCAAGAAGCCTTCCCCCCTCCCCGTGCCCGCTTAAGCTCGCCGCCAATGTATGCAGGCGTGGCCTGTCGCCGGAGTGACCTTCATGATCCATTTCGACCCGATGGATCCGATTCGGTGTCGATTCCCGCCGGCCCGATCCGATTCGATTCCGATATCTTGATGATCCGACGCGGCCCAGTGCTTGTATGGCGTTGTTGTGCATCCTGGCGCAGCCGATCCGATTCGATTTTGATTCCGTGCCGATGCATCCCGGTCCGATGCACATGTTGATCCTGATCCGATCTACCGATTTGATGCTGAATGATCTCCAGACATGCGACGCCCCGATGTTTTCAATACGGTGTCCCTGGAAGTCCCGACCCTTTCCCCGGGGCCGGTTGTCCATCCCGAGTAGTTTTCTGACGGCCCCGAGGCCCGGCGAGGGCCCCCCGAGGCCGAAAGTGGCCACAAATGTGCCGTCCTGATTCTCTCACGACACAATCATTATGTCGGGCGTGTCCCCCTACAGGAGGATTTTCGGCGAACAAATGAAAATACCCCCAACATACTCCAAAAGGCAACACGAATATTCAAAAAATACCCCCCAGACTACTTTTGGAGTATTTTTTGACTATTTTTGGGGTATGTTTTATTTATCGTCGAAAATCCCCCTGTAGGGGGACAGGCCCGACATAACACAATCATGTCTGGGTCCTGACCTTTCGGGTGCTGGCACCGTGGGGGCCCCAGGGGGCCGAATGCGATGCGAGGGCAGCGGCCTGTGCGCTACGCTTCGTCCCCCCGCGGGCCCCGGCAGTGGCGCACCAAAGGTCGCTCCTGCCTGGGTTCGCTCCCTGCGTGCAGCCTTAAGGTCGGGCACGCCCCTCTACGGGAGGAAGAGCCACGAATAGCTAAAAGCACAGTCTGGGGACAATGTTTCTCATATTTTTGACTACTTCTAATACTTGTTGACTATTTCTGACTATTTCTGCATTTTTCATTGCACATCCGCCTGTAGGAGGACATGCCCGACCTAAGTGCAGCCGGAGGGCGCCCCCTCTGCGGCCACTTGCGAGCCCTACCCCGGCGGGTCCAAGCGACGTTGGTCAGGAGGGTGAGAAACACACAGACACAATTAATCGTCGACTCCCGGGAAAATATAGGAAAATATGGGAAGTGGGGGGAAGACAAAAACCCAGAAAATACTGGAACATATGGGGGATCCTGTTATTTGTGTCTCTTTATTTGTGTGTCCCAGGGTCCCTTCACAGGGGCTCATCTCGATTCCCCTGGCTCGATTCGGTTCGTGTTCGACGGACGCCGATTCCGATCCGATGCGATCTCGGATTCCGATATGGGCTTCGGCTCCTCCATGGAGGCCTTACCAGCCTGCCGATTTCCGCCGATCCGACTTCTGCCGATGCCCGCCGATCCGATTCATGTCGGTCGCCGATCCGACTCATCGATTCGACTCTGGGCTCTCCTGCCCCCGCCGAGCACCTTGCCGCAGACATCCTTCGAACCCTGAGCCCCAGCCGGAGGTTCACAGGCCTGGCCTGCAGGGGCAGGGTTCACATACGGTTGCCTACTCCAGATTTCGTAATCAAGGGAGGGGGGTCTCATTTCGGGGGGGGTCTCTTCCAGGCTATCTTGGAGGGCCTGGGGGGGTCTGGGGGCGATGTTTTGGAGGGTTCTCCCACGGGGGAGGTCTGAAATGGCTTGTCTTGGAGGGTCCAGACCCCCTCCCTTTTATTACGAAGTCTGGAGTACCCTCGCCCCTCAGTTAGCGGGAGGAGCGGTACAAACTAAGTTTTCCCGTCACATGGGGTGCCTGTCCCAGGGCGACTGGAAAGTGTATACCTTGACGTGCCACCGTAGGGGTGTAAACCTTTCAGCCGCCCTGGGACAAGCGTCCCGACGGCGAAACAGTTTATGTTATACCGTTCTTCGCCCGTCAACTCAGGGGCAACGCCAGGGGGGGGCAGGCTCACTGCTTCGAGGTTCGAGCTTCGAGGATCGAGGTTCTGCTTTCTGGCCGTTTTTGATCCTGGGACGCCCTCGTGGTCGCGGCTGGATCCGCTTCGGAATTCGAATCAGAGGGCACACCAGGAGAGGGCCAGGGGCCAATGTCTGACCCTCGCTCAGGCTCAGCAACTGGTGGGGTCAGCGTTAGGAAGCGATCTCGAGGTTCGAGGTTTTCGGCTTCAACGTGTGAGGTCATCATTCAGGAGGGGAAGAAACACACAGACGCAATGAATCGTCGATTCCCCAGAAAATATGGGAACATATGGGACGTGGGGGGGGAGAGACAAACGCCCAGAAGATGTGGAAAGATATGGGGACTCCTGCTATTTGTATGCATTTCTTTGTGTGCTCGTGGGCCCCTTCAAATCGTGTGTGCTCGTCGGGCCTCGGCGGCTCTCGAGCCTCCGTAGGGCGCTTTCTCCAGCGGCTGCGCCTCGCCCCGGGGCTTTCGGGGGTGCCCGGATCGTCCCCAACGGCCGACGTCCGTCGTCCGTCGTCCGTCGTCGTGGTGGTCGTTCTCGTCCTCGTCCTCGTCGTCGTCGTCGTCGTCGTCGTCGTCGTCGTCGTCGTCGTCGTCGTGGTCGTCGTCGTCGTCCAGGCCCTGGGCGTCCAGATTGTCGCGATCTCTCAGGCAGGACTCCCGTTTACTGGGCGTATGCGTGACATTATGAAGAGCCCAATGACGTCAGAGGGGGCATGCTCCGGGGGGGGAATTCTTCTACCCCCAGAGCGTGGATTACCTACCCCGCGTTCGCTTCCAGGCAAAACCAAGTCATACCACGCGCCTCCTCGTCAAGCGGCCTGACCAGCGCAGGCCGCAGTTTGGCGTCGCTTGGCGTCTCTTGGAAGCGAGGGCGGTCAAAAGCGAGGTACTCCAAATTTCGTAATAAAAGGGAGGGGGTCTGGACCCTCCAAGACAAGCCATTCCAGACCTCCCCCGTGGGAGAACCCTCCAAAACATCGCCCCCAGACCCCCCCAGGCCCTCCAAGATAGCCTGGAAGAGACCCCCCCCGAAATGAGACCCCCCTCCCTTGATTACGAAATCTGGAGTAGGCAACCGTATGTGAACCCTGCCCCTGCAGGCCAGGCCTGTGAACCTCCGGCTGGGGCTCAGGGTTCGAAGGATGTCTGCGGCAAGGTGCTCGGCGGGGGCAGGAGAGCCCAGAGTCGAATCGATGAGTCGGATCGGCGACCGACATGAATCGGATCGGCGGGCATCGGCAGAAGTCGGATCGGCGGAAATCGGCAGGCTGGTAAGGCCTCCATGGAGTAGGTCTGTTGGCGCCCCTGTGCCCCCCCTAGAAGGGCCTATCGATCGCCAGGCGCTGGGGGCCGGAGGTGGCCCACCCTGCCCAGGAGTCGCGTGGCTTCGCTCTCGGGGGCCCAGCGCCGACCACCATCCTGAGCCGGTCACCCCTTTCGTCAGGAGGGGAAGAAACACACAGACACAATTAATCGTCGATTCCCAGGAAAATATGGGAAAATATGGGAAGTGGTGGGGAAGACAAAAACCCAGAAAATATGGGAAATATGGGGATTTGTTTTATTTGTGTGTATTTATTTGTGTGTTTGTGGGCCCCTTCATTTCGTTTCGGGGACCTTCCTGGAGCCCACCTAGCGGATCTGTTCGACCTCAGTTCGACTCAAGTTCGACTCAAGTTCGACTCAAGTTGGACTCAAGTTCGACTCAGGTTCGACTCAGGGTCGACCCAAATCGACTGACGTTCGACGCAGCTTCGACGCACGAGTGGAGCGAGTGGCTCCAGGAAGGTCCCCAGAACGAGCACCCAGCCATCCCGAGCCGGTCACCCCTTTCGTTCTGATGCAATCCTCGTGATGTCCCCTCTCACCTACAGTGCCGTTTTAATACATGCTCCGCGTGCGGATGATGTATTAAAATGCAGGGATCTGGTATTAAAAGCAACGATGGGCTCATGGGTAAAATTATTCATAGTTTAATCATGTAGTAAAGATCCGATAAAAAATCCGATGTATCAAAAACTGCCTTGTAGGACCTGTTATTTCGAATGCAGTGCTGGGTACAGCGTGGCAAGTGAGACACGTGCGGTTGCCAGAGTGCCCCGCCCACGGGGCCCTTCCCATGCTTGGTGCGGGGCTCGGATGTTTGTGCGTGTCGTCGGGTCTCGCTGCGAGCCCAGGCGAGCCAAGATTCGTGCACCCGCTGCCGAGCCGACTGGCATGAGAGGACGCCCTCGTGCGCTCGTCCCTCGGGCACCAGCAGTGGTTCTTCAGAGGTAGCCCGGTCGCGCCTGGCACTCTGCCAAGCACTGGCTCGATCGGACGATTGCAAAAAAACGAAGGATTGCAAAAAAGGATGGCAAAAAAACAAAGGATTGCAAACAGGATTGCAAACAAACCCTTCGGTTTTTTGTTTGCAATCCTTCTTCTTTTTTTTGCAAATCCTTGGGTTTTTTTTGCAATCCTGTTTTTTTTTGCAATCCTTCATTTTTTTGCAAGCCTGCGCTGGGCCCCGCGCAGTTCGGCCCCGCCCACGAAGGGCGCGAGCTTGCGAGCCCTGGAGCGCCGCGGGCTCCCGCCCGCAGGGCCCCGCCCTGCATTACCTGCACCAGGGCTGGACCACAACGCTGTTCTGCTGGACTTCGGCTGTGTTTTGTTTTTCGTTTTGGAGGGAGGCACAGGCAAACAGGTCGAGCAAAACGAAAAACAAGACGAAAACAAAACGAAAAACAACGTTCAGGTCCAGCCCTGACCTGCACTCCATAGATTGCACTGCGTGGGTTGCACCAGGTATTTTGGCACCACGTCTTGGAGCCGGCTGGGGGTCTGAGGTGGCCCAGCATTGGTTCCGGCCAGCAGGAAGGGCGGGCAGGTTCGAGGCGGGCAGGTTCGAGGCGCTGGGTTCGGGAAGGTGTTCTTTCTTTTTCGGCCTCCGGGGGCCGTTTTCGGCACCCTGGGACCGTGAAAAACGGATCTGGGGTGAAACAATGCACCAGATGGGCCCCTGGAGGGGTCTGGGGACCGATTCTGAGCGGAGTTGGCTTCACCCCCCCTTCCTGACTAACGTTCTGGGGTCCCAGTCAGTTCGACCTCGCGACCGCCTTCGATTTGACACCGCGTCCATGCCATCATCCGGCTTGAACCCCGCAGACTGCGCCATGCATTCTGCAGCACGCCTGCTGCACCTTGCACCACATCGTCGGTTGCTCCAACATTACGATGCTGCACAGATCGCGCCACATGAGTTTGCCACGTGATTTTGCACTACATGTGTTCCACCCCACAAGGCGCAATAGTTAGCTATGTCTGGTTCGCTATAAAACCACTTCTGATGCATAGTGTGTACGCGCTAAATGTCAGGTATCGCCGAAACAAGGTGTTATGATGTGCAAGCGTATTTGTAGCATATTTGTATACGCGTGCAGTCAAAGCCTTAGAATATTTAGCACTTCAGTTTCGGGAGGGGGTCGGAATTCCGAACGTCCTCTATGTTTTTCTTTGTTTTCTCGTAGCTACGGGCGCAGCTGGGGCCAAACATTTGCTTCGCTCCTGTTTGATGGTCCTTCTGGCATGCCCTTCGCTGTTGCCCAGTGAGCGGCATGAAGAAGAAAGAGACTGTGATCCTCACCGCCTTTGCCTTCCTCTCTGTCTCTCTCTCTGCCTCTGTCTCTGTCTCTGTCCGTCCGTCTCTGTCTGTCTGTCTGTCTGTCTGTCTGTCTGTCTGTCTGTCTGTCTGTCTGTCTGTCTTTCTCCCTCGCTCTCTTAAAACGACGCGAAGATCGGGACAAAATCGGATCGGGATAACTCGAAATCTCTGAGAATCGGCGGGTTTGGAGGATGTATTGGGCGCCGCGGCCGCTCCAGAGCGTTCCGGAACGCTCTGAGAGCGCTCCGGAACGCTCTGGAGCGATTTATCCCGATCTTAGCCCTGTTTTATCTCTTTCTCCCGCGCTCTCTCCGTGCTATCTGTGGCACTCCTGCTGCCGCGCCCGCCGAGGGCGCTCTCCCCTGGCCACCCCCGAGGAGGCCTCCTCGGCGCGCTCTCCTCCCCTGGGAGGCGGGCGCGCCTCCCCCGAGACCGCCGGCGCTACTCCTTCCATTCGTCGTCGTCGTCGTGGTCGTCGCCGTCGTCTTCCTCCTCCTCCTCGTCCTCCTGCTCCTCCTCCTCCGCCTCCTCCTCCTCCTCGTCCTCCTCCTCCTCCTCCTCCTGCTCCTCCTCCTCCTCCACACCTCCTCCTCCTCCTCCCTCAAGCCGTTCTGGCCCAGATTTTTCTGGGCTTGCGAGAGCAGTCTTCAGAGCGGCAGTCGCTCTCGCGAGTCATTGTGGCTTGTTTCCCTTCAGTTCGAGGGATCTCAACCCTCACGCTTTCAGTGAGCTCCTGTGGGAGCAATCTTGCGTCTCAGACGGAGGCAGCCCTCCCATGGGACGCGATGTCGATGACGTGCTCGCTGGTCCGCGCTTCCCCACCTGGGGATGCCCTGGCTGCGGGCGCAACCAGAACTGGGCGTCCCGCATCCGCTGCGCCTGCGGCAAGCCAGCGCCCCAGGCGATCACGCAGCGCGCCAAGTCGGCGGCGGCCAAGGCCAGAGCGCAAGGTCCTGTGCCTGCCCCTCGTGATGGTGGCGCTCGTCCTCGCGGTGCATGGGCCGGCGGACCTCCTTCGTCCTCGTCGAAGTTGGAGAAGCAGCTGGAGGCCCTCACCAAGCAGGTGGCCGCCCTCACATCCAATGGAGGTGGAGGCCAACGCGGTGCGGGAGGTGATGCGGGCGGCCGCAAGCCCCCTGCGGCTGCCGGCCCTGGCGGCGACGACGCCGCCGACGGCGATGCCGAGCTCGCAGCCATCCGCGCCAAGGCCGACGCCCTTGAGGAGGCCCTCGGCGCAATCAAGAAGTGCACGGCCCTCGGCGACTCAGCGGTGCAGTCGCAGATGGAGTCTGAGCTGCTGGCTGTGCGCAAGTCGATCATGGAGCGCAAGCCTGCCGTCACCAGGCACAACACCCTCGGCCACAAGTTGGCGCGCTCCCAGCAGAAGTTGTCCAAGCTGCAGGAGGAGATGGTCGAGCAGGAGAAGGCTGTCAAGGAGGCTCAGGAGCGCCTTCAACAGCAGCGCGAGAAGATCAGGGCCACACAGGTCGAGATCTCGGCGTACCAGGTGGAGCTGCGCAGCATGGTGCAGGAGGTGGCCCCGTCACAGGACCCGTCCACGGAGCCCAAGTTTGAGCTTCACCCTGACATCCTCGCCTCCGCCCCCGATGAGGTGCAGCAGATGGTCGCCTCGCCGTGTTTCATCAAGTTCCAGGAGCTGCTGCGGGCGCAGCACAAGGTCAAGCAGGAGGCCTCGGGACCTGTACCTGCTACTCCCACTGCCCCACCTTCCCCCGCCACTGAGGGAGGAGGGGCTTCCCACCAAAGCATACCCGTCCCTGAAGATATGGACTTGGAGGATTTGGAAGGAGAAAAGATTCAGCTACTTCTTTCGGCCGCACGGAAAGAGGAGGAGGATCATGCCGAAGTTTTCGCCAATCTCCTTCGAGAGATGGGGGTCAAAGCTAAGAAGCAAAAGTGTGGGTGACACTATGTTGGGCTTAGCAGTACCTTTGCTCTCAGGGGTTCCAATATCCACCTCAGGTGTTCCAGTTCCCCCGCTGAAGGGGGCGCCCGATAGATCACCGACAGATAGTGACGTTCGCAAGTATTTTTTGGAGTCGTTCAACGGCTCATGCTGGCGCACTCTGCGCCGACGGTTGGCCGAGACGGACGCTGTCGTGCTGTGTGCCCAAGAGGTTGGCATCAGCGAGGAGTTCGTCGGTCAGGCCACAGCTGCAGCTCGCTCGCTCGGCTGGCACTCTCTCATTCTTCCTGCTCGCATCAATGCTGAGTCTGGGAAGTTATCATCGGGAGTAGCAGTATTCGCACGACTAGCAGTGGGACTTCGATGGCCCGCTGAAGGCAACGGGTGCATATGTGCCCACAGAGTCGTCAAGGTCTTGATTGAGTTCCCTGGGTGGCCGGTTTTGTCGCTTTACTCGGTTTATATGCGGTCCGCTGAGGGCCTTAGCGAGGCCAACCTGGGGATTTTGAAGTCGATAGGTCAGTCGATCACCGACCCGACGCACACGATCTTGGGAGGAGATTGGAATATGAGTCCTGAGGTCCTGGAAGCATCTGGATTCCCTCGGAAGCTAGGTATGCTCATCCTGTCACCGCGGGCGTTCACCTGTCGCCCCCCGACTTCGAACAGTGTGATTGACTATTTTGTGATGGGTCCTGGGATCGCCCATCTGGTTACCCTGGTATCGGCGGACACCTCCTGGGAAGTAAAACCTCACCGTCCTGTTCGCGTTGAGTTCCGAGGTGACACACTCCGTTTAAAGCAGCTTGTATACCGCACTCACCAACGTCTGCCAGTCGATCCGCCTTTCGGACCGTCTCCGTCACCTGTCGAGTGGAGCGGTGCCATGATGCACGCGGCGCACGCGATCGCCACCAGTATGCATGCTGCTGCGACAGAAGCCTGGGCAGTGCTGTCGAATGCCTGGGGTCACTTCGTCGACTGTGCCGAGGTGGAGCTGCACAGAGTTTTAGGCACGGAGGCCAAAGATTTAGGAGAAAGGAGCAGAACGATCAAGGCCTCTTGGGTTTCAGTTTTCTACCGCCCGAAGAACCCAGATGATACACTCCAGGTTATCGCAGGTTGGAAATGGGTTTTTCAGACGTTCACTGAGATGTTTAATTCGGTCGCCGCCGAGGATTGCGACCTGTATGCTTGCCAGCACCTCCAGGTTGTGCTGCAACACTCCTGCCCAGGCGAAGGTTTGAATCCAAGGCTAGACGCCACCTTGCGTGCCATGCGCGAGATAGCGATAGCATGGAGCGCAGACCGACCCTCGGAGCAGTCGTGGCGCGATCGAGCCACCCAGTTTTTGGAAGATATCCAGGCCGACTATGAAGAGGCCATCAACAATGGCGACAAACTTTCACGCGACTCTTGGGACGCATGGCAGGATAAGTCGCTTGCAGGCTCTGCGAGACTCATGCATAGGCTCACGAAGGTTCAGAGAAAGTGGCAGCCCACTATCGTTGAGCGCTCCCCAGGGATCTTCACATCGGACCCCCAGAGCCTTTTGGCCTCCGAGACCATCAAGCTAGGCGAGTTCTGGAATGCCAGTATGTCTCCGCTGTCGGCCTGGATACCGAATCGAGATTGTTTCCCACGCGCGAGCCCGTCGGAGATACGAGCAGCATCGCGCTCTTTTAGCCGCTACACTTCGCAGTCGCTCGACGGCTACCACCCCAGGCACTTCGCATGCTTGAGCGACCTAGGGCTGGAGGTCCTGGCGATGCTCTATGAGGCGATCGAGCGCCTTGGCCTGTTCCCAGCGCAGCTGTTGTGGATGCTGGTGCCCCTCTTGGAGAAGCCTAAGGGAGGACTACGCCCCATTCTCCTCTTGGGATCCCCAGTTCGCGTCTGGGAACGTTTGCGCCGTTGTCAGTGCGATGAATTCCTGGAGCGGGCCCATCGGCCCTACTGGTCCTTCGGGTCTGGACAAAACTCGGAGGCGGCCATCTGGAACCAGAGTGTCTTATCGGAGCAGGCTTCTTCAAGTGGCAAGGTAACGGCAGGTTTTATCTGGGATGGAATGAAGTACTATGAATCCTTTATCTTGGTCTGGCTCCGAGACAGGGCCATCTTTCGGAGGATCCCCATGGTGCTCATCAAGACCCTATACAACCTTTGGAGATCCCCGAGGATCCTGAGGCTGGGGGCTAACCACTCACCCCTGGTCCTATTTGCAGAGTCTGGGCTTCCTGCTGGGGATATTTTCAACGATGTGTTTGTCAAGGTTTACGCGATGTTTGAATTTGACATGTGGTCCCAACGGCACCCTGAGGTCTCCCTTGGGTCCTACGTCGACGATGACACTGTGGCGGCATACGGCGACGAAGATGCGATTGTAGCCAACTTAGTTCGAGCAGGGATTGACCTCGAGGATGTCTTTGATCACAGGCTGAACGTCCGCTTGGCTGAGGACAAGGCCGTCACTTTCGCCTCTTCTCAGCGACTGGCATACCGCCTGTGCCGTCGCCTCCGTGCTGTCTGTCCATCGGCTGCAACCAGCGCGGCCGTCTCGCTGGGCACGGAGTTGGCACCAGGCCAACGGCGAACTTGCAAAAAGAGGAATGGACAAGAGGAAGGAGCGTTTCAGGATGATGAGGAAGAGACATAAACTGATCTCTCACTATCGTCGTAAACTTCCTCGGGACAAATCCAGAATGCAGAAGATTTATACTGCTGGAGCGCGCCCTGCCGCTGGCTATGGCGCCATGGTTCTAGGCATGTCGGACACCGAGCTTCAGTCTCTACAGCGAGTCTTGCTAGCAGGAAAAACCCAGCTCATCGGGGGGCCTCCCTGACGGCCAAGTTGGTCCTACACGGGGACCCTGCATGGAAACAGTCGGTGGCCCCTGCCCATCAGTGGGCGACCAGCCTCTGGAGGTCGATAACCACCCCATCTACTTCTCCATTCTCGTTTCGGCAGCACATACAGATATGGAGGGATGTTGTTCAGTCTCAGGAGCTCGATCTGGAATCCACGGGATGGCGGAAATCGAAAGGCCCCATTCACAGGATGCTCTTATGTTTGCACAGGATCGGTTGGAAGGCGGTGGACTTCTCAGTTTGGCACGATGAGCGAGGATACGTCATTGACCTCCTGTACACCTCGCCCGCTCTCCTCAATAAGTTGCTAGAGGAGGGCGTCCAGCGGATGCACGAGCGTAGGATGGCCCAGGCCACTCCGATGTTCACTTCTTCCCGCGTCTCACCCGATCCCCTGAGACGAATGCTACGCTCTAAGAAGCTCGACGGTCGGCAGAAATACTGGCTTTCTGCGTGTTTCTCTGGGGCCTGCTGGACTGCGGATCGGCTCAAATCCTCGGGGTACGTTTCGGACGGTTTGTGCCCCCTCTGTGGGGGGCCTGATTCCATAGTCCACAGGCAGTTTCTGTGTTCGGACCCGACCGTCGAAGCTGCACGCCGTGAGCATCTCTCAGACGAAGAGATGCTAGCGGCTTGTAACTGCCCGCCTGAAAAATTGCTGTTTTGGTCTCGGCTAATGGTGGCTCAGCCTGAGGCCCCCCCCCCTTGCCTCGACCTCGACCCCCTGCTCCAAGGGCCGTCAGGTGAGCCACTATCGGTCGAAGAGTTTTGTGAACGAACCGTCAACACCCGCATTGTTGTCGATGGTTCGGCTACTCATTTTGCTTTTCGCGAGCTGAATCGTACCACGTATGCTGCTGTGTTCTTCGATCCGTCGAGCGAGACCCCGTATGAGGTTCGCGCTCGACTTCTGGGAACGGTGTGGCCTGGCCTTCCTCAGACGGCCCAGTCGGGAGAACACCTCGGGGCTGCCACTCTCTCTTGCGTGGCCACAGGCCTTAGTGAGGCCCACTCGGACTGTCTTGGAGTTGTCAACCTAGCCAATGCGCGCCAGTCCGTACAGTTGGACCCTGGACAGGCATTCGCTGGCCTCAGACGGCGCGCTCTCCAGGAGCCAGGCCAGCGAAGCATCGCATCTTTTGCTCACACGCCTGCGCACAGGTCGGACGAAGTGATAGCCGCGCTTCCCGCCCAGGAACGAAAAATCGCTCTTGGGAACCAGGGCGCGGACCGACTGGCGAAGCATGCTTTGTCTCTTCACCCCTCGTTACCCGTTGAGGAGCTCGAGCAATTAGACAAGGACGTGGCTCTACTGCGAAAGCTAGTTGCCATGTTCGGTGCTGTTTTGTCTCTTTTTCCCAAGTTACAGTTTGTTCGGGACCCCACGGTTCCGCGGGTGAAAGCTCGGGCCCACCGTGCCATTGAGTGGCATGACTGGCGTGTGCTGGACCCAGGGGACGATGAAACTCCCTCGCTCGCTAGGTGTTCGAGATGTTTTAAGACGGCGATTGGAGACAGCAGACCCATGGACGGCTGCAAGGGCCTGCCCACTGCGCTCCGCAGATTGCAAGGTGCCGAGAGCGAGCGTGGCCACCTCCTGTGCACGACTTTCTTGCAGGATGACGAGTGTGCGCCTACTGTTTTCTGTTTCCGCTGTGGTGCCTTCACCAGCAAGCGGTGTTACCTCCTCGGCGGGATGTGCGGACCTCCTGGCCCCAGCGGGCGAGGTGCACTGTCCCGCGTCCGTCGAGGTCTCCCGCCCCATTACAGGAATCGGGGCACGGTCGCTGCAAGCGAGGGCACCACATGTCGTGCCTCGGCCAGGTATGTCCTGCTCAAAGCAGCTGAGCCTGGACCGTCCTCCTCCTCCTCCTCCCGCTCGGGCCTGATTTCGACACCTGGAATGTCGGCCCTGGCGGAGAGGATTCGCCTGAGAGAGGAGGCATCTCGTGCAGCAGTCTCGGCCTGAGGCCGTGGTTTTGATGTTCTGCCCTGGGGCCCTCGAGGAAAACCTCCTCCTCCCTCCTTCTTCTCCTCCTCCTGGTCCTCCTCCTCGGGCCGCGCCGGCGGATGCCAGCCAGCCGAGCGGCGGCCAGGCCTCAGACATCGAGGCCTAAGAGACGGGGGTCACTCTAAACATTGTGGCAAAGAAATCGGAGGTACACGCAACCTGAACAACCGCGTTTAGAGTGCACCTCTTTGCGAAGTGCACTCTAAACATTTGGCCGTTTAGAGTTCGCTTGAAAATCCCGGCGTGCATGGTCGAAATACTGCATTCTGACTGTAGGGGTTTTGATTGGGTCTTCTCAGGGAGCTGGACGAGTTTCCCCGGTGTTCGCTGCGTTGGCGCCCGTCGGGGCTCAAGAGACGGGGGTCAATGCAAACGGGGGTCAGCCAGGGCACCGGATCTTGCAGGATCCTGCGAAGACCCCCTCTGGCTGACCCGGGTTAGCGAGCCGCTCGTGGCCGCGAGGCGGCCGCGCATATTGGTTGACCCGGGTTTGCGCAGACCTGCGTTGCAGTTTTGTGGTTTCCTGCTGACCCGGGTTTGGATTCACCCGGGTCAGAAGATCCCCGAAGACAGAGCGCCTTTGGTGGGTATTGTCAATCCGAGGCCAAGCAGTGGCGAGGCGCACAAGCGGCTTGCTTGCAGGCCCATCACAGAATCCTCTGAGAACTTGTTGTGACTCGCGCGAACGTGTCTTAGAACATGTTTGGCTGACACTGCCCTATTTTTGAATACATCGGCCGTCTGTTCGAAGGTGTTCGTTCTTAGAATATCCTTTCGTTCTCAGAACATGTCGTGGTAGGCCTATAGGACTGACGGGACGGTCGGTCCATGCTCAAAGAGGCCCCGATCCCTTCCGCAGGGGCGGTTTCTCGCCCTCATGTCTTTCGATTGTCCCGGGTTCCGATGGCGTGTCCCAGAGGCCGAAGTCGGAGCAAAAACGCCCGGACTGAAACATTCATCTCGTCGGAGGTTTGGGGCCAGGCGCCGACTTCCCCCCCCCCACTTGTGTGTGGTCCACCATGGGAGCCTCGGAGGGTCCCCAAAGTCCTCGCGGTTTTGGGGATCTCGTCCAGATCTCGTAGGATTTGGCCGACGTCTGGGCGAAAGCTGGCCGAAACTTAGACGAAAAATGATGAAGAGGGGTGGTCGAAGCCTGGACGAAATCCAAACCATGCTTCTGATAGGGCCGCGGCGGTCCACGGAGGCTCCTCTGAAGGTCGGCCACGCGCAGAGGGGGGTAAGGGGAGGGGGGAAGGCTTCTTAAAAGCACCCCTGCTTCTCAGAAGGCGCGGGCCTTGTTTGCAGATTCGAGGCCAGCGCCTTCTAAGAAGCAGCCTCCTCCTAAGAAGCCTTCCCCCCCTCCCCCTGCCCCCTCGTGCGCGCCGCCAACAGAGGCTCCCCTGAAGGCTCGCCCTCCCTCCCCCCCCCCCTCCCTCCCTCCCTCCCTCCCCGCCTCCCCTGCCTCTCCTCCCCTCCTCAGCCCTCCTCCTCGTCCTCCTCCTCGTCCTCCTCCCTGTCCTCCCTCCTTGCCCTCCTCCTCCTTGCCTCCTCCTCCTCCTCCTCCTCCTCCTCCTCCTCCTCCTCCCTCCTTCCTCCTCCTCCTCCTCCTCCTCCTCCTCCTCGTCCTCCTCCTCCTCCTCCTCCTCCTCCTCCTCCTCCTCTTCCTCC
>CAUYUJ010014217.1:201555-214055 GCA_963575745.1 Prorocentrum cordatum
GGAAGGCCCGAAGACGTTCCAAGAGAGCTCCATGAGGCCCCGAAGGCATTCCAAGAGGCCTCCCAAGAGAGCCCCGACAAGCCAATATCGTTGATTTTTATTGTTCCCAACCCTCCTTGGTTGGGTATTCGTTTTGAATAGAGCAGTGTGGTCGCGTCCCTCCTCCTCCCTCCCTTCCTCCTTTTCCCCTCCCGCCTCTTCATGTCTTGCCCGCGGGGGGCTGCGATCTGTGAAACTGTCGCAATTTTCGAGGCCTGCTGGGGGGCCCAGCACAGTGAGGGCCACGGGCGGACCCAAATTAGACCTCGCCATCCCTGGGGGGCTGCGATCTGTGAAACTGTCGCCATTTTCGAGCCCTGCTGGGGGGCCAGCACAGTGAGGGCCACGGGCGGACCCAAATTAGACCTCGCCATCCCTGGGGAGCTGCGATCTGTGAAACTGTCGCCACTTTCGAGGCCTGCTGGGGGGCCCAGCACAGTGACGCCACGGGCGGACCCAAATTAGACCTCGCCATCCCTGGGGGGCTGCGATCTGTGAAACTGTCGCCACTTTCGAGGCCTGCTGGGGGGCCCAGCACAGTGAGGGCCACGCGCGGACCCAAATTAGACCTCGCCATCCCTGGGGGGCTGCGATCTGTGAAACTGTCGCCACTTTCGAGGCCTGCTGGGGGGCCCAGCACAGTGGGTACCACGCGCGGATTCAAATTAGACCTCGCCATCCCTGGGGGGCTGCGATCTGTGAAACTGTCGCCACTTTCGAGGCCTGCTGGGGGGCCCAGCACAGTGAGGGCCACGGGCGGACCCAAATTAGACCTCGCCATCCCTGGGGGGCTGCGATCTGTGAAACTGTCGCCATTTTCGAGGCCTGCTGGGGGGCCCAGCACAGTGAGGGCCACGCGCGGATTCAAATTAGACCTCGCCATCCCTGGGGGGCTGCGATCTGTGAAACTGTCGCCATTTTCGAGGCCTGCTGGGGGGCCCAGCACAGTGAGGGCCACGGGCAGATTCAAATTAGACCTCGCCATCCCTGGGGGGCTGCGATCTGCGAAACTGTCGCCATTTTCGAGGCCTGCTGGGGGGCCCAGCACAGTGAGGGCCACGCGCCAAATTAGACCTCGCCATCCCTGGGGGGCTGCGATCTGCGAAACTGTCGCCATTTTCGAGGCCTGCTGGGGGGCCCAGCACAGTGAGGGCCACGCGCGCAAATTCAAATGAGACCTCGCCATCCCTGCGGGGCTGCGATCTGTGAACCTGTCGCCACTTTCGAGGCCTGCTGTGATCCCCGTTTTCGAAGTGGCTAGGAGTGCTCAGGAATTGTAAATCATCAGCTTTATCAAGCCCTTTTCCTGTAGCCAGTGTCCTGCGAGTCTCCCGAATTCCGTCTGCAGACATATGTAACCCTCGCTCCGTCATCGCCCCCTTATAAAGTATCCTAAACTATTTGCGCCCCGCTTTTGCGCAGGGGTTGGGTACGTCGCCAGGGTAATTTTTCCCAACCCTCCTGCGTTGGGTTCTCGTTTTGAATAGAGCACTGCTCGCGCGAACCTTCTTTCTTTCCTTCCTTCCCGCCCCTCTCTCACCCCCTGCCTTTTACCTGGCTCGTCGCTGCGTTTCGAGGGCTGCTGGGGGCTGCGATCTGTAAGACTGTCGCCACTTTCGAGGGCTGCTGGGGGGCCCAGCACAGTCTGCACCCGCGGCGGACCCAAATTAGACCTCGCCATCCCTGGGGGGATGCGATCTGCGAAACTGTCGCCACTTTCGAGGGCTGCTGGGGGCCCCAGTACAGTCTGCACCCGCGGCGGACCCAAATTAGACCTCGCCATCCCTGTGGGGCTGCGATCTGCGAAACTGTCGCCACTTTCGAGGGATGCTGGGGGGCCCAGAACAGTCTGCACCCGCGGCGGACCCAAATTAGACCTCGCCATCCCTGGGGGGCTGCGATCTGCGAAGGTGTCGCCACTTTCGAGGGCTGCTGGGGGGCCCAGCACAGTCTGCACCCGCGGCGGACCCAAATTAGACCTCGCCATCCCTGGGGGGCTGCGATCTGTGAAACTGTCGCCACTTTCGAGGCCTGCTGGGGGGCCCAGCACAGTCCCCGCGGCGGATTCAAATGGACCTCGCCATCCCTGGGGGGCTGCGATCTGTGAAACTGTCGCCACTTTCGAGGGCTGCTGGGGGGCCCAGCACAGTCTGCACCCGCGGCGGGCTCCAATGGGACCTCGCCATCCCCCGGAGGGGCTGCGATCTGCGAAACTGTCGCCACTTTCGAGGCCTGCTGGGGGGCCCAGCACAGTGGGTACCCACGGCGGACTCAAATGGGACCTCGCCATCCCACAGTCTGCACCCGCGGCGGACTCAAATGGGACCTCGCCATCCCTGGGGGGCTGCGATCTGTGAAACTGTCGCCACTTTCGAGGCCTGCTGGGGGGCCCAGCACAGTGACCCACGGCGGATCAAATGGGACCTCGCCATCCCTGGGGGGCTGCGATCTGTGAAACTGTCGCCACTTTCGAGGCCTGCTGGGGGGCCCAGCACAGTGACGCCACGGGCGGATTCAAATTAGACCTCGCCATCCCTGGGGGGCTGCGATCTGTGAAACTGTCGCCACTTTCGAGGCCTGCTGGGGGGCCCAGCACAGTCTGCACCCGCGGCGGATTCAAATGGGACCTCGCCATCCCTGGGGGGATGCGATCTGTGAAACTGTCGCCACTTTCGAGGCCTGCTGGGGGGCCCAGCACAGTGGGTACCCACGGCGGACCCAAATTAGACCTCGCCATCCCTGGGGGGCTGCGATCTGTGAAACTGTCGCCACTTTCGAGGCCTGCTGGGGGGCCCAGCACAGTGACGCCACACGCAGATTCAAATGGGACCTCGCCATCCTTGGGGGGTTGCGATCTGTGAAACTGTCGCCACTTTCGAGGCCTGCTTGCGGGGCCCAGCACAGTGACACCTCACAAGTAGCTTAAGCATCAAGTTGATTGTCCATACAAGTTTCGGCCAACTCCTCGTTTCCATTGATACAGATGGGTTGGGTACGTCACAGGGTAATTTTTCAAAGTTTTTGGCCTTCTCGCTTTTTCGAGGTTCCGACGCTCCAAGGCCGTCCAAGAGTCTCCCAAAACCGCTCCAAGACGGCCGAAGAGGCCCCCAAGACCGCCCCAAGACGGCCCAAGAGACCCCCAAAATCGTCCCAATACGGCCCAGGAGAGCCCCAAGATGGCCCAGAAGCCGCCCAAGACGGTTCCAGGAGTGCCCCGACAGGGCTTCAAGACTGCCTAAGCGAGCCCAGCGGTCCCCAAGAGGGCCCCGCGAGGCCCCAAGAGGCCCCAAAGAGGCCCCCAAGAGCCTCCCCGAAGGCCCCCAGAGGCCCCCAAGATGCCCCAAAATGGCCCTGAGCGCGCCCCAAGACGCCTCCAGGAGAGCCCCACAGGCCTCCGAGAGGCCCCCAAGAGGCCCACTGGAGGCCCTCAGGAGGTCGTCCCCATCATGTTCCCAGAAGGCGGTCCGGGAACATGATTCCGCGCCTTGGAGGAGTATTCTGCGCCTTCCGAGGCGCCTTGGACGACGTACGATTCATATTCTTGAACGCTTTCCGGGAACATGATTTCTCACCGTTTCGGAACGTTTTCCCTTTGCTGCGGTGCTCTGGGGGGAAGGGACGGGGGTCCGGGAACATGATCGGGAGGTTAGGGAACGAGGGTTTGGAGAGGAGCAGTAGGACAGACGGACGGGGCCCGCAAGCGACGGCGACGGCGTCGGCGCCGCCAGCGCCGGGGGGGTCGATGAGGATGAGGAGGACAAGGGAGAACCCAGGATGCATCAGCGATGCTGCAATACACCCTCCCGTCCCATGTCCCTTTTGCATAAGTCCATGCAGGCATTCCCTTTCGCACCTGGGTGCGCGCACGGAGGAGGAGCCACTCAGAGCCATTAAAAGCCATTAAGTGCCACAAAGCAGGACCTGGATAGGAGAAGATATGATCCCCGCAGAGTGCACACAACATCCAACGAGCGGGCCTCCGACCCATAGCACACATGCGTCATGGAGTCCACCAATTGCCCGCCGACGGTGCCTCAAACGTGTACTATAACCTAAGCGCGCGCGTAGCGCGCGCGTGGTTCTAGTATACAAATCTATATATATATATATATACAAAGATGTCTATATAGTTGTGTATGGTTTGTACATAGTTTGTATATGGTGTGCGCATGGAGTGTGCATGTTGTGTAGTTCGTATTGTGTTTGTTGGCCCGTGTTTCCGTGTAGTATGCGTATGTGTTGCGTCTGACTCGTATATGAGTTGTATGTGTTTTGTATAGTGGTGTATATGTTGTGTTTCTGGTTTGTACATGCTTTGCATATGTGCTGTAGATGTGTTTCCGGATGTGTTGTATATGTGTTGCGCTTTGTTGTAGTAACTCATTCGTTATGCTTGTACATATTCTGTATATATTGTGTACGCGTGTTGTGTAGGTGTTGCGCATACGTGTGTAAGTACGTTGTGCACGCTTTGCGCATGCACTTTGTAAGACTATTTGTATTTGATGTGTTGGAGAATATGTTTGTGTATATGTGCATTTTTTGTTGTGCATGTTGTGTGCATGGTTTGCATATGCATGGACATGGTGTGATTTCATGCTTTGTGGTGAAAGTGTATGTCATGTGTTTTTTGTTGCTCATACGTTCTGTGAATGTTTTGTGCGTAGTTTGCCCAAGTTGTGTACATGTCGTGTATAGGTGTTGCCTGTATGTATATGTTGTATAAGCATCTACATCTATATGTCATGTATATATATGTATAATGTATATATATATACATATGAATATATAGATATTGCACGTATGTGCTGTATAGTTGTTGTACCTGGTTCGCATATGTGCTAGAAATGTTTCGTATATTTTTGGGGTACGTACACCATTGGTGTTGTATTTGATATGAGCATGTATTGTTTCTATATTGCAGATGGTTTGTATACGTTTTGTGGGAACATTACATATTATTCGTATGTGTTGCGCGGGTAATGTGTACATGTTTTGTGTATGTGTGTCTGCGCCGTGTATATGTTCTGCATGTGCTCGGTATGTGATGTGTCAGTGTTTGTGTCTATGCCTTGCGCGTGTTGTGAGTTTTGTCTTTTTTTGTATGGGCCTTGTATATGTTAGGTATATTATTAAATGCGCTTTGTATATATATATATATATATTGTGTATATGCAATGTATATGTTGAATATGCGCTGTGTGTCTGTTTTGTAGAATGCAATATATAAGTGGTGCGCTTGTTTTGTGGATTTTCTGTGCATCGGTGTTTTATGCCTCGGGCATGTCGTGAATCTGTGTTTGTGTATGTTACGTTTGTATTCGTTTTGCGTATCGTTTGTGAAGGTGTTGGTGTTCTGTGGCGTTGGTGTATATGTTTTGTGTATGTTATGTTTGGCGTATTTCCTTTACGTGGTTTGTAAATGTATTTTGCGTATTTGGCATTTGCTTCGTATACGCTTTGTATCTTGTTTGATTGTTTTGGGTGTGCATGTTGTTCACGTTATGTGTGCGTTCCGGATATGATGTGTACACGTGTTGTATACGTTCCGTACTTGTTTGGTATATGTGTTGTATTCGTATCGCGTATGTTCAGTCTGTGTTATGTATGTTGTTTGTATGTGTTTCGCGTATGTGTTGCTTCTGCTCTTTGCACCGCTTTCTGTATGTTATATATATAAATATATATATGTTTGGTCCTCATTTTGTATACGCGTTGTCTGTCCTTTTGTACGTGTTCATTGCTCTGTGTCTGGTTCGTAGTTGATGTTTTATGCGTTGTGCTTGCGCGTTGTATAGGTATTTGGGCATGCTCTGAGTATGTCGTGTATATGTTTGGCCATTGGTTTGTACATGTTCGGGTATCGTGTTTTTGCATAGTTTTGTATATGGGTTGCATATTGCTGCGTCTGTAATGTATATGCTAGGCATCGTTTTTGCTCATGTGTCGCACATCTTGTGTGCATGTTTCGGTTCTGTGTTGTGTATATGTTGCATGGCTTGCATGGTTGTTTCATGTAGTTCGTGCCTGGTTTATTTACGTGTCGCTCGTATTCTCTATATGTTGTTGCGCATGTGTGCGTATGTGTTCATTTGCCGTGTAAGCGTTGTGGATACGTTGTTTGTATATATACAAGATTCGTGTAGATGTGTTGTACACGTTTCGCCTACATTTTGCAATTGCGTTTCATATGTGTTGTATGTGTTGTGTTTCTGAATTGTGCATGTCTCATGTATGCGTTCTATTCATACAGTCTGTATTTATGGTGTGTCGGCGCTGTGTATGTTTTTAACATTCTTCATTTGCGTCGTACAGTTTCTCTTGTAGGTGTTGTATACAGTGTTGGTTATGTGTTGTTGTTTGTTTTGTGTGTCTTGTCGTCCTTGTCGTGTACATGTTTCGTATATGTTGTGTATACGTTTTGTTTGGTGTGACTGCGTTGTGCCTGCGATGTGTTTGTTGTGTATATGGTTTGGATATGTGTTGTGCATATGTTGTAAATGTGTCTGATCCGTTCTGTATGTTTGTCGGATATGTGTCGTGCAGATTGTGTAAACCATGTTGTGTTTGGCTTGTGTATGTACTGTACATGTGTGGTGCACGATATATTTATATATAGATAGAGTATAAGTGCAGATATATGTATGTGTGTATATATATGTATGTGTATGTATGTATGTTTGTGCGCGGTGTTACATGGATTTGCGATATGTGCTCTTCATTTTTTATATGTTATGTCTGTGATCTGTATATGTTGTGCATATGGTGTCGTTATGTTTTGTTTGTTATCTTGGTGTTGCCCTTACGTGTTCTATATATTTTCTGTATGGTTTGCATCCTTTGGTTTCAGTCTGTTCTCTCTTTTTAATTGGACGCGCGTCCAACCCACAGCAATCGCACTACCCGCCCTTCCTTGTTTACGCCAAACCGGTCCGGCAAACAGAGTACGATCAGCCTTAGTAGGCGTAGAAGTAGTAGTGGTAGGTGTAGCCGTAGTAGCATAGCCGTAGTCGTAGTCGTAGTCGTGGTCGTGGTCGTAGTCGCAGTCGTAGTCGTGGTCGGTAGTCGTAGTCGTAGTCGTAATCGTAGTAGGAGTAGGAGTAAGGGTAAGGGTAGTAGCAGCGATCTCTATGGTCATCGCAGTTGCCGTATCAGCACCGCTGGTAGTGATTATGTTGTTGTTGTTGATGATGACGGTGCTGATCATGATAGACGTCAGCCTAGGCGCTGCTCATAGTGGAGACAATGCCATCATATGTCGTGATAGTTGCGCCGTTCCAGTCCAGTGAGGGGGTGCGTTGGCACTCCGTTCCTCCAAAGTCCCCCGATCAATGTAAGCTGGGGTGCGGCCGATACTTGTTGGCGAGTCGCGGTTACGCCTCAGCGTTCCCATTTCGCAGAGACCGCGTCTGCAAGTCAAGAGTCTGTCGTCCGAGGAGGGATTCTCACAGGCACGCGCTGGGTTCTCATGTCTCGTGCGCTCACTCTTGCGATCAGCTGTTTCTTTCGATTTGCTCGCGGGCGTTCAGACAACGCGCGCTTGGCGCACAGGCCCCGTGACGGAGGACCCGCCGTCGGTCAAGACGTCGATCTTCCAGAGGCCGTTTCACGTCGCCTATGACGAGTTGGAGCGCCGTTGGGGTGATTCGCCTCTTTGTTGTGGAGTCGGGAAACCTTGGAGGATAAACGGCAAGAAGGTACATCAGCGGCATCCGTAGGAGCAGTAGGGAGGTCATGAACAGGTTGTTTACCCGACCATCCTTTGTCCGCAGTGCGCAGTCAGTTGCAGTCGCGTGCTGTCCCCTTTTCCACCTCGCCGCGCATGCTTGGCCAGCCCAGCTCTAGCTTCCATCATTCACGCTTCGTGTGCTCCAACCAGTAAGTATAAACGATGTCCAGGCGAGGTGCCTCGATCAGGGAAGTGTATGAGCATGCAGCGGGACAAATGGGGAAGCAGCCGAACTGAAGCTCGGGAACAGTTTGTACAGACCAAGGAGTCAACAAACAGCGCTGCCGTGGGTAGTTCGATGTTGGGGGCCCCTTTGAGTACTGCTGGGGTCATCCTTGGCCGCTGTTGGGGCTACTTTGGACGCCTTTAGGGCTCGCTTGGGTCTCTTTTGGGAGCCTTGATGGCCCTCTTCTTGGGGCCATCGTCAAGGACATCGATCAAACGAGGTGGAGCATCGCCCCGTCGGGGTCTAAATCATCGTCGCTTGGGGCCCTGTTGGGATTCTCTCGGGGCGACTTTGGGCGATTTCCTTGGCGCGTTCCGTGGCGAGTCCACTTGGCACGTCCCGTGGCACGTCCATTGGCACGTTCCGTAGCGCGTCCTTTTGGCACGTCCCGCAGTGCGTCCGCATGGCACGTCCCTTGGCACGCCGCCTGGCGCGTCCCTTGGGACGTTCCGCAGCGCGTCCTCCTGGCATGTCCCCTCTGTCGATTAGTTCTGGGGCAGCTACCATCTGCTCAGGCAGCTCGAGCTTAAGATCCAGATCAGTTCGGTCAGGACTCGGATGCCAGGGAGGACTCGACCCACAACGCTATATATAGAGCACAATCGCGGCATGGCACATCGGAGAACGTTTTGAGCAAAACGTTTTTTTCACGTGTCCAGGTCGCCCAGGCACAGCAAGCCCTCGGCACGGTACATTAATATCGATACACTTAGCATTGCAGCCTGGCATGTTGCCTGGCACGTTCCGCGGAGCGTCCCGTGGCGAGTCCCCCTTGCAAGTCGCGCGGTGCACGTCCATTGGCACGTTCCGTAGCGCGTCCCCTTGACACGTCCCGCGGTGCGTGCCCACGGAGGGTCGCCTGGCACGTCGGCTGGCGCGTCCCTTGGGACGTTCCGCGGCGCGTCCTCCTAGCATGTCCCCTCTGTCGATTAGTTTTGGGGCAGCTACCATCTGCTCAGGCAGCTCGAGCTTGAGATCCAGATCAGTTCGGTCAGGACTCGGATGCCAGGGAGGACTCGATCCACAACGCTATGTAGAGCACAATCGCGGCATGGCACATCGCAGTTCAGCACGGCCCAGCACAGCACAGCCCTCGGCACGGTACATCAAGATCGATACATTCAGCATTGCACTTTGGCACGTTCTTTGGCGCGTTCCGTGGCGAGTCCACCTGGCACGTCCCGTGGCACGTGCATTGGCACGTTCCGTAGCGCGTCCTTTTGGCACATCCAGCAGTGCGTCCCCATGGCACGTCCCCTGGCACGTCGCCTAGCGCGTCCCTTGGGACGTTCCGCGGCGCGTCCTCCTGGCATGTCCCCTCTTTCGATTAGTTTTGGGACAGCTACCATCTGCTCGGGCAGCTCGAGCTTAAGATCCAGATCAGTTCGGTCAGGACTCGGATGCCAGGGAGGACTCGATCCACAACGCTAGATATAGAGCACAATCGCGGCATGGCACATCGCAGTTCAGCACGGCCCAGCACAGCACAGCCCTCGGCACGTACATCAAGATCGATGCATTCAGCATTGCATTTGCCCGTCGCCCAATCGGGGGTTTTTAAAACGTTACCATGCCTTACATTTCTGTATTCCTTTCCGGGTTCGTGGGTCGATCATGTTACCAAGGTGCCCAGGGCGCCCCCAAGAAGGGCCTCGCTGGCGAGGAACCAAAAGGTCGATTCAGAAGACGATCTTGGGAGCCTTTTTTTTTCACGCAGTCTGGCATTCTTGAGCCTCGAGTGGTCCGCAGCAGTTTGCTCGTCCCACTGGAGGCCACTGGGGGCCACTGGAGGCTATTGGAGGCCCGCGGGGGGTGCCACTTGAGGAGACACTGGAGGCCGCTCGAGGCCCGCGGGGTGCCACTGGAGTCCACTGGTGGCCACTGGGGGAGCCCCTGCGGCCATTCGGGTGATTACGCAAGGCTCCCAGGATCGTGTGTTGCAGGTCGAGCTCTCGCCCTCAGGCGGGAGCTGGCAGAGGGCCCGCGGCTGCTCGTGGCAGCAGGCGCTCTAGCTTCTGCCGCCTGTCTCGGGCCCCAGTCCCAGCCTGGTGCCTGGTGCCAGCGCCGCAGCTGCAGCCGCAGCCCGGCGCGGCGCCCGGTAGGTGCCATCGCAGCGCCCGCTCTCGTGCGCCCGTCACTTGCCACGGGGTCTCCCGATCCTTGATGCTGGGCGGGTGCCTGTGGGAAGCTGGGAGGCCGCCCGCGGAGGCCGGTGCGAGCAGAACCTCGGGCTCGTTTTGGAGAGCCCTCGTCGCCGCGGCCGGATTCTCCTCGAAGTTGTGGTCCGAACGCACCCCCGGAGAGGTCCGTGGAGCAGCGGTATCGGTGTTTAGCCGGTCCAGAGCCGGTCCCCCCCCCCCTTCCTCCTCCTCCTCCTCCTCCTCCTCCTCCTCCTCCTCTTCCTCCTCCTCCTCCTCCTTCTCCTCCACTCCTCCTCCTCCTCCTCCTCCTCCTCCTCCTCCTCCTCCTCCTCCTCCTCCTCCTCCTCCTCTTCCTCCTCCTCCTCCCAGAGCATGGGCGGCTCCGCTAGAGGGAGCCTGTCGGAGGGCGGCGAACTTGTAGAGGCGAGCGAGCGTCCAAGGAGAGGCCAGCGGGAGTAAACTCATGCCCTTCAGAGTTGGACCGGCGGCGACGGAATGCGTCGCGCTGGCTTGCCATCTTTGAATTCCGACCCAGATAGCGGCTCTCCCATCCGTGCTGGCCTTTCTGGCTCAGGCCGTCGTGGTCCGCCCCAGCACCTTGTGTCCTTGGGCCGCAGGCGAAGTGTGGCGCACACGCTCTCGCAGGCCGCGGGCGAAGTGGAGTTCCTGCAGCCGCCACAGGCCCTACGGGGCGCCCAGTACATGTCATGAAAAACGCTTCGCTCACTCCGCCGGCCCGTATTGTGCCACCGCGCAGGCGTTTGCCTGCGCGTTCGTGGCCTCTTGGGGCCTCTTGGTGGCCGTTTGAGGGCCTCCTGGAGCATCTTTTGGGCTGCTTGGGGCCTCCAGGGGGCCTCTTGGGGTTCACCTGGGCTCTCTTGGGTGCCTCTTGGGGCCTCCTGGGGGCCTCTTGGGGCGGAAGGCTCGAATTGGTGGTTCGTGTTCCCCCTCTTGGGCCCCTCTTGGGGCCGTCTTGAGGCCCTCTTTGGCTTGGGCGCCTCTGGGGCCGTTTTGGGACCGTCTTGAACCGAACGGGGGCCCTCGTGGGGGCCTCTCGGGCCGTCTTGGGGCGGTCTTGGGGCGGTGTTTGGGGCCTGCGGGGCCATCTTGGAGCGTCGGAAAGCCGAAAAGGCGAGAAGGCTGAAAACCTTGAAAAACCTATGGTGCCTCGTGGGACTTCTTGGGAGGCCTCTTGGAAGCCTCTTCGGCCGTCTTGGCGGCCTCTTGGGCCGTCTTGCGGCAATCTTGGGCGGCTCGGGCTGATTTTTGGGCGTCTCCAGCCT
Source organism: Prorocentrum cordatum (assembly GCA_963575745.1). NCBI lineage: Eukaryota > Dinophyceae > Prorocentrales > Prorocentraceae > Prorocentrum > Prorocentrum cordatum. The sequence continues at coordinate 212,974 of CAUYUJ010014217.1, forward strand.
CTCTTGGGGCCGTCTCGGGGCGTTCTTTGGCTCTTGGATCGTCTTGGAGCCGATTTGGGCCATCGTGGGGCCATGTTGGGAGCCTCTTGGGCTGTGTTGGGGTGGGCTTTGCAGGCCCATTGGGCCTTCTTGGAGCGCCAGAAAGCCGAAAAGGCTGAAAACCTCCCAAAGCCAAGGAACATCACTTATTTATGCCTCGTGGGGACCTCTTGGGAGGCCTCGTGGAAGACTCTTCGGTAGTCTTGGCGGCCTCTCGGGCCGTCCTGGGGCCATCTTGGGCGGCTTGGGGCAATTTTTGGGCGTCTCCGGCCGCTCTTGGGCTGTCTCGGGGCGTTCTTGGGCCCGCGTGGCCGCCTCATGTGCCGTCTAGCAGCCGTTTTGGGCCATCATTGGGCCATCGTGGGAGCCTCTTGGGCTGTGTCGGGGCGGTCTTGGAGGTCTCGTGGGCCCTCTTGGAGCGTCGGAAAGCCGAAAAGGCGAGAAGGCTGAAAACCTACAAAAACCAGACACCTATTTGTCGACTCATTGGGCCGCTCCTGGACGGTTCCAAAAGGCCCCCAGGCCCGCTCCCAAGAGATCCGGCATCTCTGGGCCAGACTTGCCGGGAGTTGCCCGGGGTACTTTTCTCTCTGGGACCCCCAGGGGTCGCCACGCGCGCGCGAACTAGAATGTTGGTTAACTTGTTACCGGAGATCCTAGCACGCCTCTGGCCCGTTGGGCCGGCGAATTTATTCACGCTTTTCTTGTATTATGTCTCCTGGGGGCCGCGCGCGGCCTTGTCGGGCCTCAACCCGGGACGGCGACCGGGAAGGCGCTGTCGCTGCTGGTACCGCCGACGCCGCCCCTGTCCCCCGCGGACGCCAAGCCGCTCTTCTCGCACATCCCGAAGAACGGAGGTACATGGGTGACTTCTGAGTTGAGGACGTTCAGGAGGAAAATAGACACAGACACAGACAGATGTAGACACAGGCACACAACACACAACACGCAACACGCAACACACAACACACAACACACAGCACAGACCACACGCAACATCCACACCTACACACTTTGTTTCGTCGGTGGCTAGGCAGAGCCAC
>CAUYUJ010014217.1:219055-221555 GCA_963575745.1 Prorocentrum cordatum
GCGCGCGCTACTTCGCGCTGCCGCGGCGGATGGGCCACCCCGGGGATGTCGCCCTGGCAAGCTTTATCCACGTCAACATCCGCATCAAAACAAACGCCATCGCCCCCGTGAAACGAATGGCAACCGGTGGTTTGCAATATCCTTTCGCCGACGCCGCGCCCTGGGGCTGCGCGCCAGGCGACTCGCCTCAGGGCAGTCGACCGCCCGCGGGCCCCAGTGCTCGCGAGAAATCGGCGCGCGCAGTGCGCGCGGCCACGGCTGGGGCAACGACGTTCGGTGCATCTTTATGTGCCGGGTGGCGACGATTCTGGGCGCGGGCGCGAAGACGAGGTCGAATGGCAAGAAGTCCAAGCGCTGAACATTGGCAGATGCAGTGGGTGCGTGGTTTCACGTTTTGCACCCGCGCGGAAATGGCTGCCATGACAGACTCAATCCCGACGTCGGGCGTTCCGAGCATCTCTTGACGACTCATTGGCTAACGAATTTCGGCGCGTGGGGCGAGCGGGGTCCTGTTCGGGCCAGCGCCGAGGCAATCGTGGACGCGTTCGTCGATCGGTCCAGCAACGGCGGCGACGCTTGGGGCTGCAATTCTCGCGAGGGCGACGCGCGCCCATGTGCGCTGACGGAGCGGATGAACACTGCTGCTCTGTAAGCCCGCAAACTGGCTGGCCACGACCGCAGGCCTGTCGTGGCGACAGGCAGACCGAACGGTGCACGAAGGCAGGCGCTGTCATCCACGAGTGATGTGCGATTGAACTCGCGAAAGAGCGGCGGTCCGCGGCGGCGGCGTCATCGACGCCGCAAATTTTTATCCGCGCAGCTTCTTCGGGCTGCGAAGAAATTGCATGCTGGGGATGCAATGCCATTGCGGTCGAAATGGGGGTTCGCCCCTTTCTGCGACGCCTGTTGGGCCTTCGTCGGCGAGCGCCTCCAGGCTGCTCTCCCAGATGCTAAGACGTTGAGATCGTGGGTCTTTGGCTTGGGCGGGCCAGCGGGCAACGTCCGCTTTCCTGGCCGCGGGCCGTCGATGCGGCGCGGGCCAGGGGCGCCCTCCTAGGATCGAGCGGTGTTCGATATCTGCGCCGCAGGATCTGTTCGCGGCCAAGGCCAGCCTCAGCTAGATCGCCCCGTGCCATGTCGGCGCGCGAGGTCTTGGGCGGCGCAAGTCATGCGCCGGCGGGCGCAGTGGCCTGCGACGTCGCATTCCCCATTTTCGATGGGCCGATTATGGTGGCGCGCTGGCCCGGGTTCAGCGCAGTCGAAGTCTATGGCGACCTTCGAGGGGGCCGCGGGCTGAAGCGCGCGGCGGCCGCGGAATTGCCAGTGCGACCGCTGCTCGGAGAACTGCCTCTGGCTTCGCGCGACGCAGAGCGCGGCCCAGAGCTGCCGCCGCGCGCCGCGCCTGGTGCGCCAGGCGCACGCCCCTGCGATTCCGCGCGACATTTGATGCGCCAGTCCCTGCGCGCGCGGCCGCCGTGCGATGGGCCCCTCACAGCGCGCCAGTTCAAGGATCATTGGGGCCGCTCTTCGCGGCGCGAGAACCAGTGCTGCGGCCGCAAGGGCGTCGCGGCGTGATCCGCGGAGCCGCCCAGGCGCACTCGCAGCTGGCGCGTTGGCTCTTATGCGCGGACACCTGCGAACACTTTGCGGCCGCCGTGGTGCGCGCAAAGCAGCTCTGCATTTTGGGCTCGGCGCTCGGCGCTGCCATCCGCGCCTCCGCCGTGCGGCCCCCGCCGGCAGCCTCGCGGACAGACGGCCTCGTGCTCTTCGCTGCCATCGATGCCGACGCGCGGCGCCTTCCTGGAATGGAGTGCCCAGCTCGCGATTTGGAAGGCCGCGGTCCGTTCGACGCAGAGACGGGGGCGCGCGATATCATTGCGCGTGCCCAGCGACCGCGCTTGCCTGCCCGCCCCGGGGCGGACGGCTCTGCCCTGGACAACCGGCAGTCGAAGAGCTCGCGCCGCAGCGACGACCGTGAGCATCTCTGCGCCCCCGTGGATTTTAAATTTTCGAACGCGCGCATCGGAGGAATCGACCCGCTGCCGCAGCGTTGAGCTCGAGAATGCTGGCTTTCCCGAGCCGCATCGCGACGTCGGTCTGGCTGCGTCGCGCGCGTGGAGCGGCCCGCAGCGCGTCGCCCAGGACGGAGGTCTAGCGCCGACGCCCCGTCGAGCTCGCAGCGGCGCCGCGGCTCACCGCGGGCGTTCTTGGATGTCGCGGGAACGCTCGCGGCCCCCAGGACGCCGCTGTTCGCGCGGCGTTCGCGGCGCCTGCGTGGTTTTCAGGGCGGCAGCGACGTGCTCCGCCCGCTCGGCTCCCGAGTAGATCGCTTTCCGCCGTCGCGCGCGCGCGGCGGTAGGCGTTTCGCGGCGGGCGATGGGAACGCGCGGGCGCAACTCTTGCAGATGCCGCATCGGCGCCATATTCTGCTCAATCGTTTGGCTCAGAGCGGTCAATTCCTGCCTTGCATGTAATTTGCGGCCTCACCTGGCGAAGTGAG
>CAUYUJ010014217.1:226555-237447 GCA_963575745.1 Prorocentrum cordatum
TCAGTCGTGGGTATGCGCCCTGACAGAGCAGACCAAACAGGTGCTCGACGCACACTACGCCATTGACTTCGAGAAGTTCGGGCATTTGTATAACAGGGTAAACTACTTAAGGGCACCTTGCGTTTGAGAAGCTGGGCTTGGCAATATGTCCAGGCGCCCACTTCCCACCCTGAACAGATAAGCTGGCAGTGCGGCGGTTACGCGGCGCAACGCGAGAACCGTTGGCACGGATTGAAGCTTGAACATCTCTTTCCCGGGCCCAGAGACCGCGCGTTTGTGCTGACAATGGTTCCTCTTCAGGCCTCCCTTTTGGCATCCGCTCTTTCTCTGACATGATTTTCGCCGTCTGGATGACACAGCGCTGGCTTCCGTTGAATGTCACAGGTATACAGCAGGCCTAGATGGCGCCATGATCTAGTTTCACGGCGCAGTACTTGCATATTCTTATGCAGGCGTCGCTGCGCTAGTCTCAGAATAGGTTGTTTTCATATTATAGCGCCACGGCGACTGAAGGTCCGCCTTCAAGACGCTCTAATGGAATAGTCTATCAAATATCCGTAAGGGCTTCGCCCCCTGCCGCCGGCCCCCTCTGTCGGATAATGGGCCATGCAGGAGCGAAATCATGAGGCCTGAGCGCCGCCGTGAAGCAGCGTCGGGACTTCACGCGAAGACGGTGAGTAATCGGGAAGACAAATTGAGTTGTTGATAATATTGTTGAATTCGGTGTTTCGAGGGGTTGTGGCTTTGGATACGTGAATTGCGCGTAAGTTACAAGGGTGTATGGCTTCGGGCTCGCACATAGTGTAATGTACACAGGTTTATGGCTTCGGTGATGCGAATGTTGAGTGATTTACAAGGGTGTATGGCTTCGGACACGCGATTATTGTGTAATGTACTAAGGTGTATGGCTTCGGGGTCGCAAACATTGCGTCATTTAGGTAGATGTATGGCTTCGGAGACGCGAATCCCATGTACTTTACAAGGGTTTATGGTTTCGGGGACGCGAATATTGCGTGAGTTACGTGGGTTTGTAGCCTCGGGGACGCAAGCATTGCGTAAGTTACAAAGGTTTATGACGTCGGTGACACGAATATGGCGTATTGTTCGAAGGTTGGACGCGAATATGGTATAATTCGCAAAAGGTATATGGCCTCGGGGACGCGACTACTGTGTAATTGATGAGGGTTTATGGCCTGGGGGGCGCGAATTTTATGCAGTTTTACATGCCCCACGCCCCCCCCCCAGGAATTCAGAGCACCCGATTCGGGCGTGGTAGCTAGGTTCCTTCTCGATCGGCTCCCCCATCCTCGCGTGGTCCATCAACAAGGAACAGTAAGCAGCAAGAACCAGAACTGTAACAGTGGAAAGTGGAAGCTGAAACTGGCGCAGGGAACAGCAAACCTTCGTCCTACAGCTTGGTGGCCCCACAAGGGGGCTGGCGGATTTGTTGTGTCGTTCAGGGTCTCTCCCCTCCTAGCCGGGAGCAGATTGGCTTTGCGTGTTGTCTGTTCGTTGTTGTAGAATCAGGGTGGCACCTTTTTGCGTGCGCTCTAATAACAGCCACTCCCTCGCATCCGGCGTCGCGAGACAAACATAGAAAAGTACCATCAGAATCCAGTTCCTTCGGCCCAAGTCTCAGGCGTCCTTTCTCGAGCCAGGCCGTTCCGCGAGGGTCCCTGGGGCCCGAAAGTGTAGTGCTACGCTTGGATCGGAGGGCGGGGGGAGGAGGGAGGAGGGAGGAGGGAGGAGGGAGCAGGAGGAGGAGGACGGGACCTCCTCCTGCATCTGCGAGGAGGGAGGAGGCAGCAGGAGGAGGACGGGACCTCCTGCATCTGCCGCTGCGGGTGCCGCTGCTGCTGCTCCTCCCCTCCTGGCCTCTGTTCCTGCTCCCCCTGCGGCACGGCGCCTCCGCTGTGCGACTCGTCGGCTCGTGCCTGCAGCCACGGGGGCCAGGCACGCAGGGCTGTGGCCGAACCGGCGGCGCGGGGAGGGGCCCCGGGGTACGATGTCGCCCGGCTGTGGCCAGCCGGTGGAGCCGTGTGGAGCATCTGTCGGGAGCCTTGAGACGGGGGTCGATCGCAAACGGGGGGTCAGCCAGGGCGCCAGATCCTGCAGGATCCTGCGAGGACCCCCTCTGGCTGCCCCGGGTTAGGGAGCCGCTCGTGGCCGCGAGGCGGCCGCGCCTATTGGCCGGCCCGGGTTTGCGAGGACCCGCGTCGCAGTTTTTTGGTTCCTGCATTGCTGTTTTTGGTTTCCTGCTGACCCGGGTCTGGATTGACCGGGTTCAGAAGATCCCCGAATCTGGGGGTGCCCTTTGTAGCCAGCCTCGATCTTATCCCTATCCCTAAGATCGGCGAGCAACAAGCCAGGACAATCTTAATTAGGGATGTGCCCTCAGAACCGATGCCAAAGACAGGGATCGGGATATGCTTCAGACTGGGAGCCTTGGGAGGCACTGCGGCGTGCTGGAGCGATCCTCAAGGCCGGCGAGTATGGGCTGCACGCGCTCAGAGAACCTGGGGCCCTCGGTGGCCCTCGCCGCCCCAGGCACAGAGGCCCCCGACGGGGCCTCCTTCTCCTACCCCTCCCCCCCCTCCTCCCCCTCCCCTCCTCCTACTCCTCCTCCTCCTCCTCCTGCTCCTCCTCCTCCTCCTCCTCCTCCTCCTCCTCCTCCTCCTCCTCCTCCTCCTCTCGAGCCCCAGAAGCTGCCCGAGACCTCATGGAGATCACTCTCGGCTCGAGGCGCCAGCCGGGCGTCTGCGCGGGGGCAGGCCGGGGGGCAGGGGCAGCCGGGGCAGGCCCGTGCGCTGGATGGCGCACGCGGGGGCGCAGCCCCTGCCGTCGTGGCTGGCGGAGGTCGACTCCGTGTGGCTCGAGGACTTCGCCCCCGCGGTGCGAGAGCACATCTCGGCGACCAGAAAGGGTACGGTGTCGTTTTTGATGCATGCTCCGCGTGCGGATCATGTATTACAAATGCAGGGATTTAGTATTAAAAACCACGAAGAGTGCATGCACAATTTGTTTCCTAAATTAATCCTGTATTTAAAATCAGTTTTTTTTGGTCTCAACATCCGATGTATTAAAAACTGCCCTGTATGGTGACGCCGGGGTGTGGTTTGCGATCGGCACCGTTGGGGCCCGCGGAGCACGACACTGTCCTCGTCGGGTATCCTCGGAGCGCGGCGGAGAGCTCTATCGAGGTCCCCGCCCGCCACCTAAGGTGCCCCCGAGGGTGCCGCTTGCAAACCACACCCGTTGTAAACCACACCCTTCGGAGTGGCCGAACATCCTGACCGAGCTCAGCAACGGGGAGAGCCCTTGGAAACTCTTGGAGGATGCCGCGGCCAACGTCGTGCAGGACTGGACGCAACCCACGGAGAAGGACGAGACGCGCGAGACGTGGCTGTACGTCATCGATATGCTGGCCGCGCGCGTGGACCTCTTCAGCAGGCCTCACACGGACTGGCCCGTGCAGGATTTCTGAGGGTCCGGCAATAACCCTGGTAATCGGGCCTGCCCGCCCCTCCCCCCCCTGGGATAATATGACCTTGTCGGTTGCGCAGATCCGAAGGGGGTACGGAAACATGTGCGCGCGGGCATCCTGAGGGCTGCCCAAAGCGAAACGGCTAGGTTATCGGCCATCACCTCCTCCCTTCCTCCCATCGGATGACCTGGGCTATCACCGGAAAGTAAGACACACGATCTCCAGGTGCCCTGGCGGCAGCGGGCGTGACCCGATGGGGGGGCGGGGGCCGGGCACGTCACGATGCGCGCCAGCACACTTTTGGGGAATGCCCAGCATCTCGCTTGTTCCCACACGGCGCCGGCGCGATTCGTGGCGTGACCAGCGGGGCGTGGAGGAGGGGGGGCGGGGCCGGTCACGTCGGCAACGCGCAGAGGGGGGTAGGGGGAGGGGGGAAGGCTTCTTAGAAGCATGCTTCTTAGAAGGCGCGGGCCTTCTCTGTAGACGTAAGGCCGGCGCCTTCTAAGAAGCAGGGGTGCTTCTGAGAAGCCTTCCCCCCTCCCCCTACCCCCTTTTGCGCGCCGCCAGTCACGGGCGTTACTCAGAGCGTGAATTACAAACCCCGGTTTCGCTTCCAGGCAAAACCAAGTCATACCACGCGCCTCCTCGTCAAGCGGCCTGACCAGTACAGGCCGTAGTTTGGCATCGTTTGGTATTTCTTGGAAGCGAGGGTGGTCAAAAGCGAGGTAGTGTTGTTTTCCTCTAGTTACCGCGAATCATTTTTGTTGCGAAGCGATCCCAGATGCACCTGCTGCACGTGGTCTGCTTCCACGACTCCATGGGCGAAGCCGACCTGCAGAGGCTGGCCGGCCTCGTCGAGGCCGGCGCCGTCCTCCGTGGCGGCCAGTCCAACGACGTGCTGCGGGCCGCCCCGGTGGCCGAGGTCGTCGCGCGGCTCCAGCGGGCAGCCGGGGACCTGGCATGCCTGCTAAGGCTCGTGTGCCTCCTCCTCCTCCTCCGCCTCCTCCTCCTCTCGCTGCTCCTCCTCCTCCTCTCGCTGCCCTTCCTTCCTCTCGCTGCTCCTCCTCTCCTTCCCCCACCTTTCTCTTCCCCTCCCCCGCCCTCTCCTCCCCGCTCCCTCCTCCCCTCGTGGGCGAGAAACAAGTCCGCATCCGCGAGCCGGGCCAGGCCTGGCCCCTGGGCTGGAACCCCGCGGACACGGGGCGCGCTTCTGTCGACGCGCATGTCGTGCCGACGCGGCCGCGACCCCAGCGCGGACGTTCATCACCACCCACCAAACCACCCCAACCCAACCCGAAGGCTCGAATTTACCCTCGATTTCCAGTGGGGGGGGGTCGGGAAACATCGAAAAACCACACGTGGAACCCTTACCCCCCCAACCCGAAATTCGGGTCTTCGGGTTGGGTTGGGGTGGTCTGGTAGGTGGTCAGTTCAAGGTTGAACGCCGCGGGTGGCCCCAGAGTCTGCGAATATGGAACTTGGCATCGCTTGGACGTGTGCATTTTTTCTCGGCGAGAACCGTCGAGGACCATCCTGGACCATCGAGCAGAACAGGCACGCACGACGCGGACAAATGCACGGGAAATGGACGTCCGAGCGACGGCAAGGGAACGATCTGGGGATCGAGCATCCACCGAACTATCGAGGCCGAACGATCCGAGCGGTGCCAGAAACCAACGCTGGGGTCGAGGCGTCGCGAACCTGCCGTATCCGCAGCTGCGGCCTCACGGGCTGGGCCCCAGGGTCCGCAACCCTGCGGACGCGGGACGTCTTTTCGCGGATGCCCTGCGCGGAAAGCACCCCTGCGTCCGCATATCCGCGGGATCGCGCCCCGGAAGCCAGACCTCGAGGGCGCGGGGCACAGATCCGTGCGCGCCGCTCGTGCGAGGCTGCGCGCGGTGCTGCTGAGGGCGTGCAGCGGCAGCATAGCGACGCTGGAGGACCTGCAGGACGCCATCGACGGGGCCTGCGAGGGCACCCGCCGAGCTCGTGCGGGGGCGCGGGCGCCGGCCGCGGAGGCCGCGGGCACCGCGGAGCTGGCGCTGCGCGCGGAGCGGGCGCTGGAGGACTTCGCGCGGCAGGTCCTGCGCATCACCTGGCAGAGCGACGGACCGGGCCTGGGCTCCCAGGGCCTGGACCCGCTGCCCCCCGCCGAGCTCGGGGGCGGCAGAGAGGGGGGTGATGACTAGAGGGGGGTGGATATCACGTCTGGGGCCATGATATCTCCTCAGATTTCATGGCGCCTCATCTTGTTTCATTACGTCCCTGGCCCCCCCGCTGGGCCGCGCACATGCCGCCCGTCATGATTTGCACCCCCCCCTCTTGGACACCCCCCTCTTGGCCGCTCCCGACGAGCACCTGTGCGCCGCGCTGAAGGCCACCGAGGCCTCGTTCCCGTCGGCGCTCCTGCAGCACGCGGCCAAGCGGGTCGGCCACCTGGTGGCCACCGCCCGCCACCTGATCTTCCCGCAGCTCTTCTCAGAGCCCCTAGCGGCCTGAGCGACGGGGGCAGGCTGCCTGGGATTCCTCTCCTGGGAGGTTGGATTCAGCATCGGCGCCGGAATGGTAACTCGCGGTCGAAGGCTGGCCTACTCCAGTGCAGTCCGCTTGCATCCCGCCCGATCTGGCTCAGTCTGCAGTTGAGGCCCATGCCTAGAAACACCCTGCTTGCCTCCAGGGTGCCCTGGGTGTCTGGGGGTTAGACGGTTTTGCTGTGGAAAGGGTGACGTCCCCACGCCAAACATCCAGGGACGTCCTGGGGTCTCAGGGTTGGGTTTCTTGTGGAAGGTTTCTTGTGGAAGGGCCCCGACTGTACTCCAGTACAGTCCGCTATCATCCCGCCTGATCTGGCTCAATCCAGGCTTGACCTTGGGCTTCACTTGGGCTGATCCGTTTCAGCGGCCCCTTAGTCTTAAGTCTGGCCTGTCTCTCTACAGGAGGAATCTCAAAGCATAGTAAAACAACAGAAGGTGGACGATGCTTTGAGTGCTTCTGGGTAGTCTCTGCATATGCTTTGACTATGTATGACTTCTCTTCCAAACTCCGCATGTCGGAGGACACGCCCGACCCAACCTTAGTCAGGCCGACAGTCCCTTTTTGACAGCTCTCGCGAAGATCCTCCAGGAGTTGCCTCCCCGGGAGCAGACGGTTCAGGACCGCGCTTCTCTGCGACCCCCTTCCCTCCTGTACCATCGCACGCTTGCGCTCGGCCTGCCGGGGGGAACCATTAGGTCTGACGGCCGTGGACTGGCAGCTGCGGCGAGAAGCAAATGGGGGCCTTGGATCGAAGACGCCTACGGCGATTCACCGCCGCCCCCTGCCTTTTGAAAAAGGCTGTGGGGCCGAGCGTTGCGGCCAGAGCTCGACCAAGCTATCCCACTATGTGTTCCCACGGCCGTTCGGAGAACACTTCGGGGAACACGAGGGGAATAAACAAGATGTGGAGGAGAGGGAGGGAAAAGGAGAAGGAGGAGGAGGAGGATGAGGAGGATGAGGAGAGGAGGAGGAAGTGGCCTCTTGGGAGCATCTCTGGGCACTCTTGTGGCCTCCTGGGGGGCTCTTGAAGGCCTCTTGGGGGCTTCCTTGGGCTTCTTGGGGGCCTTTGACCGCTCCTTGGGATTTTTGTTGGCCGTCTGAAAGCGTTCCTGGCCCGTCTGACGCCGTCGGACGCCGTCTTGTGGGCCTCTCTTGGCCGCCTTGGGGTCTTGTTGGGGTGCTGCAGGGCTGTGCTGGAGACCATCTTGGGCGCATTGAAGGTCTCCTGGGCCCTCTTGGGCTCGTCTTGGGAGCCTCTTGGGCCATCAGGGGGGCATCTCGGAGGCCTCTTGGGCGCTCTTGGAGCCATCTGGGTGGCCGTTGGGGCTGTCGTGGGCTTTGCGAGCGCTGAACATGAGGAAACGTCAAAGTATGTCAACAACCTAAGGAACATCATTGAGTGTCTGTCACCTCTTCGGACCTTCCTGGAGGACATCTTGGAAGCCTGTTGGGCCGTCTTGGCCATTTGGAGGCCATCGTAGGCCGTCTGAGCTACATTTTGGGCCACCTTGGAGGCACCTTGTGGTTATCTTAGGCTCTCTTGGGCCCATCTTGGCCCTACCGGAGGCCATCTTGAGCGTCTCGGGGGCATCTTGGACCGTCCCTCTTGTGGCCGTCTTGGGGGCCTCTTTGGCCACCATGTAGGCTCCGTGGGTGATGTTAGGATGATCTTGGAGACCCTTTGGGCCGTTTTGGGCCTTCGGATGGCAACAACAGAGCAAATGCCAAACAAATGCAGATGCCCATAGAACATCAATGAGTTCGGTCTCTTCAGGCCTTCCTGAAGGATCGTTTGGAGGCCTGTTGGGCTGTCGTTGGGGCCTCTTGGGGGCCTCTTGGGGGCCTCTTGGGGGCCTCTTGGGGGCCTCTTGGGCCGTCTTGGGCCACCTGGAGGCCAACTTAGGCCGTCTAGGCTGCATCGTGGGCCGTCTTGGAAACATTTTGCTAATATCTGGGGCTCTGTTGAAGCGCTGAGGAGCTGTCTTGGAGGCCATCTTGGGCGTCTTGGACGCCTCTTGGGGCATCCAGTGGCCCTCTTGAAGCCCTGTTGGGGGCCGCTTGGGCAGCCCTGGAGCCATCTTCGAGGCCTCTTGTGCGATACTCAGGGCCATTTTGGCCTTCATGGGCCCTCGGCCAGCCATTTTGAAGCTTAACATGGGAATTCCTTTAAACATTTTTTGGGGGCACCAGACATGAATGATTTTGACCTCTTGGGGCCTTCGTGGAGGACCTCTTGGATGCCTCTTGGGTCGTCTTGGGGGCCTCTTGAGTGAGTGCTTCTTGGACATCTGGGGTTCCCTGGGATCATATGGGCGGCGCTGGAGGCAGCTTGGGGCCATCTTGGACGCCATCTTGGGGCTATCTTGGGCTCTCTTGGGACCATGTTGGGCATCTGGGAGGCCATCTTGGCCGTCTCGGAGGCCATCTTGAGGCTGTCTTACGCGGAACAGCTGACGAGAGGCTAAGTTTGAGCTTTCCGGGTGGCCGGCGCGTTGGGCCGACTCCCCAGGGGGAGTCTCAAAAAGAACCGAAAACAACCAGAGCCTCAGCACGCCAGGCACCCCTGTGATACATCAGCAGGGGCGGCGGATCTAGTGGCCTTCGGCCCATCCCGCCATTTTGTTCCTGGGCCATGGGCAGGAGACCTCTTGGATGCCTCGTGGCGCCTCTGGGGGGGTCCTTTGGTCTCTGGGGCCGTCTGTGGGCGGAGGGCTGCAGCTCTCATTTCGAGTTCTCCCTCTTTGGCCCCTTCTTGGGGACCTCTTGGGGTTCTCACCCTCCTGGTGGCAGTGGGTGCCACCTTGATGCGACCCTGCAGACCTGTCGGACCGTCCTGGACCCTCTTGAGGCCGAAGCGCCAGGAGTGCTGAGGCACAGTGCGCAAACCGATCTGCGGGGTCTGATGCTGTCGGCCTCCCGGGCTGGCCCCAGCCCCGGGGCCTCCGACACAGCCCGAGAGTCCCCGACGAGAGGTCCAGCGCGTACTCCTGGGACAGGCCTCGGAGGAAAGTAGCGAACACGCGTGCCACATACATCTGTCAATGCCCCCCTCCGAATGATCAGTGTTGGCGGTAGGTTGAAGGAGTTGCACTTTGACCGGAAGTTTCCTTGCGCATTGCCAACTTTGGGGGTCTAGGGGAGCAAGGGAGTGGCCGCTACTTGTTTCCCTCTGCCTGGCCACTCTGGGGCATGCGGGGGGGCGCGGCCTCCAACAACGCCCACGAGGCCCAGCGAAGCGCCGCGCGGGGCTCGCCAGGCGTGCCCGGGAGCGCCCAGGACCCCAGAAGTCCCGACACATCACATCTGGGACCCGGAGGACGTTCCCTTCTCGGGGCTTGGCCGAGAGGGGCGTGATGGCGAGTGGGGTGGAGCTCATGGCGTGGGCCATGATGCCAGGCTTCACGGCGCCTCTTCTCGGTCGCATGCGTCCCCTAGCCCCCCCCCCGTGGGCCGCGCACACGCCTCGGGCCATGATCTGCGACCCCCACCCCCCCTTGGGGCAGCCCCAGCTTCTCTCGGACGCCCCCGACACGCAGTGGTTACCGCACGGTAGGAGGCTCAGGAGGCGTGGCACGCGCAGGACATCCGAAGACGATCGATCGGACGAGATCACCTTCGCAGCAGATGGCAGATGCAGAATCTGCACGCTGAGGTCAGGCGCAGGTGTTGCCATGCTGCCCATCTAGACTACTGTGCCACTTGAGCAGGGTGCCCAATATGCACTCCATGGATGCATACTCTGGTGAAGTACCCTTTTTTGAAACCGTCGTTGGCGCTCTGTTGGAGGTCGGAGTGGATCCCTGGGTCGGCACCCTCAGGTGCACAAACAGCGTACACGCCGGTCGTTGAAGTAGGTACTTTTGGATTCCCAGATCCCAATCTACTTCAAGCGCCTTCCTACTTTAAGAATCGGCACGCGTTTGCTGTGTTTTGTTATTCCCTGGGAGGGCCTGGACCCAATCCACTTTATCCGCCTTCCTACTTCATGTTTCTACCTACTTCTTCCGACCGACGTGTACGGCCTCCCGCGCCTCCACTTGTTCTCTCCCCCTCCCCCTCCCGTCAGGTGTGCTTCGTGCTCTCTTCTCGTTCGCTCCCGCTCCGGCTCCGCCCCTGCACCGTGTCTCCCTCGCTCCCTCCGTCCCCCCCCGGTCGGAAGCAGTAGGAAGGCGCATGGCGTGGATTGGGTCCAGGCCCTCCCAGAGAATCACGAAGCGCAGCAAGAGCATGCCGATTCTTGAAGTCGCACGGCGTTTGAGGTAGATTGGGGCGCTGGGAATCCAGGAACGCCTGCTCTCAACGACCGGCGTGTGCCTGGCGGGGCCGTGTGCGCTCCCTCTATGTTGTCCTGCCGCTCGCGCCGCTCGCGCCCGAGGAGCGCGCGCGGGACCTGAACGTCATCAAGGACTGGCGGGGCGGGGGGGGGAAGGGAGGGGGAGGGGGGCAAGCTAGGTGCGCTCGCGTCATAGCTGACGTCCTACCCCTCCCTCCCATCCCTTACCGTGGCGCTGATTTTCTCTATCCGCGGACGCGTGTCGTAGCGGACCTGTGGCTCCGCGCGCGCGTGCGTAGTGGGTGGTGGTGCGCGTGCGTGCGTGCGTTGAGTGTGTGCGTGGTTTGCTGGGTGACTGGTTGTGGTGGTGGTGAGGTGGTGTGGTGGTGGTGCTGGTGGTGGTGTGGTGGTGGTGGTGGTGGTGGTGGTGGTGGTGGTGGTGGTGGTGGTGGTGGTGGTGGTGGTGCGGCGCGGTGGTGGCGGGCGGATGGCGCGCGAGAAAGAGGCCCGCGCTGGGGCGAGAACGCCATCCTGAACGACGGAGGCCAAACACCGATCCGAAAATGAGGCCCGCGCTGCAGCGGGAGCACGATTCGGAAC
>CAUYUJ010014217.1:237547-240047 GCA_963575745.1 Prorocentrum cordatum
ACACACGCACACACAGACAGACACACACACACACACACACACACACACACACACACACACACACACACACACACACACACACACACACACACACACACACACACACACACACACACACACACACACTCACACACAACCACACATACACACACACACACACACACACACACACACACACCACACACACACACACACAAACACACCACATCCACTACACACACACACGCAACACAGACAGACAACACACACACACACACACACACACACTCACACACACACAGACACACACGCGCGCGCGCGCACGTGCAGCATCCGGGTCTCAGAGGCGTAGAGTACCCGCAGCTCTGTGCGCCTGGCGAGGGAATGTCCTGGCCCCACTCTGAGACAGCCCCCTCCCCCCCCCCCCCCCCCCCCCCACCCCCTCCCCCCCCCCCCCCCACCCCACCCTGGGATTACGACCTCAACTCCTCCATCCTGCGCTCCAGGTGTTCGGATGTTGCTGCGTAGCTGTTCCCAGGTTGCGCTCGGGAGAGCCCAAGGTCAGACCAGGAAAACACGTTGATACCCCCCCCCCCCCCCCCTACACCTTATGTCGCCTGGATTCGCGCCAGGAAGGCGATTCGCAAGACCCTTTACATTATGAGAGTTAACACTGCTCGAGGTGGGCTTTTGCCACCTACCGCGCAACAGGCTGAGGATCAGACCAGTCCGCTGCAAGAGCGCGGGATGGCCTCCCACCTCGTAGGCAGAGTTTTTCATCTCGCTGTCAGTCTCAGCAAGGGAGATTTCGCCCATGAGATCCAGCTCGGACAGAAGGCTGAGGCCAACCTTCTCCTCTTCCACTCCCTTGCCCCTGTCTGGCCCCCCCTCCAGCTGGCCTCTGCCCAGTTTGTCAAGAAGAGCATAGATTTGTTTGAGCACCTGGTGTCTTTTATAGCGAGTAAGCATGAGCAGTTGCAGAAGGCGCTCGATCATGACTTCAGTGCCTTTTTGATGCAACTTGAGCAGGGCGCCAAAACCTCGATTGACGGCAGGAACAGCAGGGCCGAATGGAACCATGTGCGCGCGTTGTTGAGCTTCGGGGGAAAAATACACAGGGCCCCTCTGGTGATCCCTATTAAGAGGACCCCCTCTGGAGCCATAATAAGTACCCCGCAAGAAGACTCTGACGATAGGCAACAGCATGTTGCTAAGGTTGAGTCAGGGGCTGAGTTGTCACGAGAACATTTCCACATGGACTACAATGCCGGCCAAGGGAAGTTGAATCAAGAGGTTGAGCGGAGGATTGAAAATCTCATCCTCAAAGCTGAGGTTGAGCTTTTGATCCGCCGGGCCCCCAAAGGAAAGGCCCCTGGTCCTGATGGGATCACGAATGATCTCCTGCGCGCGGCCCCCAAGGAAACCTCGCGGATCCTTCGCCCCCTCATGGTGAAAATGGGCCTGACGGCCACTGGACCTGTTGAGCTCAGGCTCGGACAGGTGGTTTCTTTTTACAGAGGAAAAGGCGACATTAGCTTGGCGGCTTGCTACCGCAGCATTCTCTTGTCTAACACCATCCTCAAGTTGTACCATGCTCATGTCCGCTCCAAGGCTAAGAATATCATCTTTAGCACCCTGCGGGAGGAACAATGCGGTGGCCGCCCTGGCGTGGGGACTGATTTTGCTTGCTTGTACGTGCGCAATAGATTGCGCGACGTTGCGTTTCGAAAAAAGACGGCCATCGTTCTGTTTCTTGACCTTGTTGCCGCCTTTTATTCTGTGGCGAGGCAACTGGTCCTCGCCCTCCCGCACGAGGAAGAGCAATTTTTTGCGGCTGTCTCGGACCTGCCGATTCCTCTTGCGTTCCGATACGCGATCTTGCTGCTGGCGGAGGACCCAACCCTGGGCGCCCTGATCGAGGACCAACGCCTGTTGGAGTTGGTTCGCGCCACCCAAGCGGGGTCGTGGTGGCAGTTTCGGGGATCTCAGAAATATGTGGCCCCGACCCTCGGCACGAATCCTGGTGCGGTTTTTGCTTGCGACATGTTCAACGCCGCGTTTGCTCCGATCGTCCGAGGGATTCAAGGAGACATGGAGCAACACCAGCTGATTTCGGAGCTTCCTGGATGCGAAGGTCCGTTCCTGGGAATCGAGGGCCCTGTGGCCCCGCTGGCCTCCTCCGCGTATGTTGACGACAACACCACGATTGGAGAAGGCGAAGATGCCAGCTTGGCCATTTGCGTTGCTGACAAAATGTTGGACATTGTGTATATGCATGTGAGTAACCACGGTCTGTGGACGAATGGCTAAGACCGCTTGTAAAAATTCCAGAATTGCCCAGCAACGCCTTTTTGGAGACAGCACTGGAGCGGGTGCTGAGGTTTGTCTCAAGCGATCACGCGGTCAAGGTTCGCGTTGTGAGAACCTATAAGCTGCTCGGGACTTACCTCACTGATAAAATGAACCTTAATGACGAGATCAACCACCGCGTGAGCTCCATGAGAGCTGATCTTCGGCCTAT
>CAUYUJ010014217.1:245047-275047 GCA_963575745.1 Prorocentrum cordatum
GTGCTTTCGTGGATCTTAGGTCGTGAGGTGACGGCATGCGTGTGGGGACCCAACAAGAATCCAAAGGCTTGAAGCACCGATCCGATACCGAACATACTATATATTATCTTCATCGTACATGTCTACTGCTGGCGTTGTTGATTTTTGATACGGTTGACCGATCTTGTGGATCGCGTACAGCAGCAAACACAGCCTGTGGCTATGGCGCCCAGCAGATCATAGTGGATACTGAACACATGTCGACTGTGTGCTGTGAGACACGCGACTAGGCTTGAATCCAAACGTTTGCGGCGGGCAATACACAGCCCATTCGTGCATACATCCACCAACTTCGGCATAGTTGTGTAATGGGCGTGATGGATCTAGCATCACCGTGTGGTCAAGTGATTCCGTCACTTGGTACAGGCCGCAGTGTTTTTTGTCATGTGTGTGTTCGTTTTCAGGTAGGGGATCTGGGAAGCCTTCGGATAATCCCTGTCCAAGTGTAAGGAAGTGCTGGCAGTGCATCGCCCTGTCTCGGTGACAGGCGTCGTTGACATGTAAAAGGGTTTTCCTCTGGCCCACTTGCATTTGTCACGGCCCACGGTCTTTATGTTCGGTGCTTCCATGGATCATGTTTCATGCAGGTCTAGTCACCATTTATCCGTTATGTTACACGCTAGTGCTTTTTCTTTGTGCACTTTTTGGAGCACGTAAGCGTTACATCTGTGGACAGTACGTTTGGTAAGCATGGTCGCCCAAAGTGCAAGGTTGCCCAGGTATTCTCTTGTTCCCTGCACTACATAGCATGTGCTACATACCTTGCACCACATAGTACTCATCCACACAGCCTCCACCTTTTATATTGCACCACCTAGCTGGCGCCATTCGACCACCGCATCGCACACCACGCAGCGTTCTCCACGTAGCTTGCATCACATGGCTGTCACCACATAGTTTGCACCACATAGCTTGCACCATGTAGCTTGCACCTCCTGACTGCAAGAGCTTACTTTTTCGGGCCCAACGATGGCAACTCTTCTTGTCATCCTCTTACAGAGTCTGGGTCTGTGCAGGAGCTGTTCCTGGCCGTCGACGTCGACAGGAGTGGCTCCATCGAATACCAGGAGAGTTGGGCATCTCGGCAGCCGCGGGCGCTAGTGCTCCTCATCGTCCTTCTCATCCTCTGCGTGCAAGCTTGGATGCTGACATGGTGGCTCAAGTCGTTTGTGCTACGTTGCTCATGACATTCTTGGACGCTGGATATCTAGCGAGGATCCTCAGTATTTGTCTCACTCCTCGGAGATGCCATAACTATTTGCGGGAGGATGCGCCAATGAGGCGCATCGCTGTAGTAATAGTATTTCCGCGGAGCTTTTCAGCTACGGGGTGGAACTCGACACAGGGCACCTTTTTGCAACTGTCAGAGCTGCGCAACAAGAATAGGCTTCGGCAACACGCAACAAGCGAAGTCGAAGGTTGGGGGGTGAGATCGCAGAGGAACGGAGACCCCCAACCGGGAAATCGTTTCGTTTCGTTCGTGTCGTGCGTGCGGGCGAGGCGAAGCTGCGTGGGCGCGCGAGAGGAATGAACCCGCCGTTGCTAGGGCGAAGTCAAGACGAATGTTGTTCCCCCGTCCGTCCGTCCGTCCGTCCGTCCGTCCGTCCGTCCGTCCGTCCGTCCGTCCGTCCGTCCGGCGGTGGCCCTAGCGGTGTCCTGCGGTGTCCCGTGTTGACCCGTGGTGTCCCGTGGTACCCCGTTGAGTGAAATCGATAGTGAGATTGATAGTGAGATCGATACTGAGATCGATACTGAGATCGATACTGAGATCGATGTATTGGCTAGAGGTGTCCCGTGGTGTCCCGTGGTGTCCCAAAAAGTGAGATCGATAGTGAGATCGATAGTGAGATGGACAGTTGTCCCATGGTGTCCCGTGGTGTCCCGTTGAGTGAGATCGATAGCGAGATCGATACTGAGATCGATGTGGTGCCCGGGTGTCCCGTGGTGTCCCAAAAAGTGAAATTGATAGCGAGATCGATAGTGAGATCGACAGGTGTCCCGTGGTGTCCCGTGGTGTTCCGTTGAGTGAGATCGATAGTGAGATCGATAGTGAGATCGATGTGGTGTCCCGAGGTGTCCCGTGGTGTCCCGTGGTGTCCCGTGGTGTCCCGTTGAGTGAGATGGATAGTGAGATCGGTAGTGAGACCGATAGTGAGATCGAGAGGTGTCCGGCGATTTCCCGTGGTGTCCCGTGGTGCCCCGTGGTGTCCCGTTGAGTGAGATCGATAATGAGATCGATAGTGAAATCGACAAGTGTCCCATGGTGTCCCGTGGTGTCCCGTGGTGTCCCGTTGAGTGAGATCGATAGTGAGGTCGATTGAGTCAGATGTTGGTTCCCCTCTCTCTCTCTCCCCCCCCCACAACCTCCTCATCACCCGAAGGGAGGTCGTATAGGTATGAGCTCGACGTCATCCCGATCTACAATGCTGGGGCCTACGCGCGAGTCAGTGGCAACGTGAGGGGGGGAAGGGCTCAGGGGAGACGCATCGACCCCCAGTCGGTTAGACGGTGGCCCGAACGCACCCCTCCCAGAAACCCGCGGGCTCGACGTCAGGAGCCCATCGCTGCTGCGTCGGCGATGCGTCGTCGATTCTGGATCGATGGCCCCCCCCCCCCCCGCAGCCAATCCCCCCCCCTAACTTGGCCCACCAGTCTGACATTCCAGCCCTCCCCTCGCCGCTCCCTCCGTGGCCCCATCCCAGGCCGCCCCTGACGGCCCCAGGCGGCCAAAGGCGGCTGCCGCAGGGCTCGAGGTCGCCCGAGAGAGCCTCCCAAGAGGCGATTGAGCGCGAGCAGGACGCCGGAGGACGGCCAAAGATGGTGCCGTGGCAGGCTCAATTCCGATCTGGCCGATGCTGCTCGATACCGATTTGCCCGGCTCGGTGCGATTCGATTTCCATTCCCCTGCGATCCGATGCATTTGCACGGTGCTGTTGTGCATCCTGTCGTGGCCGATCCGATTCGATTTCGACTTCGTGCCGATGCGGCCCGATTCGATCCTGCCTGGTCCTGCCAAGGTGGCCCGCAGAGACATCCGTGCAACTCTCGGCTCCGGCACGTTTCGCCTGAGACAACTTCGCACTTTTGCTCTTCGGGGTCGCCCGAGAGGTGGTCCAGCGCGTCTCGCCTGAGACATCCTGGCAAGTCTTGGCTTCGAGATGCCGCGCGCGCGGGGTGGCCCCGTGCGTTTCGCTTGAGCCATCCTGCGATCCTGAGCTCCTAGATGCCTCGCGCGAGGTGGTCCGTCACGTTTCGCCTGAGGCATCCTCGCAGCGCTGGTCTTCGTGGGGTCGCGCGAGAGGTGGCCTGGCGCGTTTCGCCCGAGAAATCCTGGCAACGGTCAGGCGCGTCTCTCGCTCGAGACATCCTTGCAGTGCTGATCTCTGAGGTGCCGCACGGAGGTGGTCCAGCCCGTTTCGCCTGAAACGTCCACGCGAATCTGGACTTTTCGGGGGTGGATAGACCACCTGCCCTGACACGTCGATTCAGGAATTGGCCGTTTTCGGTTCGCGAGAGGGCGTCGCGGCCGTCGGTTTCGGTCCCAGGCCGTTTTCACTAAGGGGAGGTTTATTAAAGGGAGGTTTGGACCTTTAAGATGCCTCGCGCGGTCGTTTCGCCTGAAACATCCTCCCCTTTTTCGCTCCGAGCTGCCGCGCGCGGAGTGGTCTGGCGCGTTTCGCCTGAGACATGTTCACAACTCTGGGCTCCGAGATGTTGCGCGCGAGGTGGTCCAGCGCGTTTCACCTGAGACATCCTCGCAGCATGCCGCGCGCTAGGTGGTCCAGCGCGTTTCGCCTGAGAGATCCTTGCAGCTCCGGGCTCCGAGACGCTGCGCGCGAAATGGTCTGGCCCGTTTTGCCCGAGACATCCTTGCAACTCTGGGCTTCGAGATGCCACGCTCCTCCGCGCCCACCCCCCTGCACCGCTTCTCTGTTCTCCCCGTTGTTTGCCGCTACTTGTTTGCCGATCATCGTCGTCGGATCTAGCGGTAAACTGCGACGCAGTTCTTTTCCACCTAGTGACGCACCAGTTAAAGTGGCGATTGGCGAGGGTGGCCACAACGTTGGGTTCCGTTGCCGTTCGGGCCCATGCGCCGAGGTTCAGGGCCGATGGATCCGATCTGCGGTCTTCGCCACGCCAGGAGTTTGTGAAGTGCATGAACAAGCCAGAGTGTTTCCGCATCATGAACCAGCGCTTCGGGCTGCAGAGGCCCTCGCGCCCCCTCCAGGGAGAGGAGGGGCGGGGGAAGGTCCAGCTGCCTGCGGCGAGTCCCGCCGCCGTGCCGGCCAAGCACTGCAGGCGGTGACTGTTCGAGGGGGTGTTGGAGGCCGCCACGTGTGACACCTCGTGTCCCCAGGTTCGGGAGAGACGTGTTGAGGATGATGGGGATGATGACGGCGAGGACGAGGAGAAGGAGGATGAGGAATGGGATGATGATGTTGATGATGATGATGATGATGATGATGATGATGATGATGGTGGTGGTGGTAGTGGTGGTGGTCATGATGATGATGATGATGATGATGATGATGATGATGAGGGGGAGGAGGAGGAGGAGGAGGAGGAGCAGGAGGAGGAGCAAGAGGAGGAGGAGGAGGAGGAGGAGGAGGAGGAGGAGGAGGAGGAAGAGGAAGAGAAACGCCGTCACATGCGACACCTTTGGTCTTCACTTTTTAAGGAGCTCTCATGGACTTCTGGAGTTCATTTGGGCTGTATTGGCGCCGTCTTGGTCTCCTGCGGAGCAGTCGTGGGGCTCCATTCGGCTATTTTGGGGCCCTCTTGGTTGTATGGAGGGTGTCTAGAGGCCGTCGTGGGGCCGTCTTCGCCTCGTCAAAGGGCCTTCTAAGGCTGCTTAGGGTCTCTCTGGAGGGGCTCTTGGGCCGCCTCGGGGCCGTTTGGGGTCGTCATGGGCCATCATGGGGTCTTCCTGGGGCTGAATCGGGGCCCTCTCGGGGTCCTCGTGGGGGCCTCTTGGGCCGTCTGGGGGCTTCGTTGGGGGCTTTCCGGGCCGTCTTGAGCTGGCGAAGGCCCGGGGAACGTGCGAGCACGCGACAGCCCGTCAAGTCAAACATCCAATGGCATGCGGTGTGTTTGCCGCATCCCGAGCCAGCGGGTCGGGCTGCTGAGGCCTCCGGGCCCCCTCCAGGCAGAGGAGGTGAGGACACGCACGCACAGATTTTGGTGTCAACGAGCACATACGATTTATATATATAGGATAGATGTATAGATGTATGTGCATTCATCCATAGGTGTATATACACATTATGTGATAGTTACGTGTTCGTACTTGCATACGTACAGTTACATGAATGTGTTGTCATCGCTTATGAACCAAGCCGGTGGGCGAAGGCAAAGGTCACCACAGCCCCAATGAACAGGGCGCAGAGTCAATATCCCCAGCTTGCGATCTATCCTCGCAACCCCCCTCTCTCCATCTCTCTCTCTCTCTCTTTCCCTGTCTCCTTTTTTTTTTTTCTCTCTCTCTCTCTCTCTAGTAGGATCCCTCCCCCTGTCCATCACACACATACACACACACACACTCTTTCTCTCTCTCTCTCTCTCTATATATATATAGATACAAGACTGCATTGGCGCTTCGCGCCATGCACCTTGGTCCTTCAACCCTTGCGCGCGTTGGCGTCTAGCGCGGCCCTCCACGGTCTTTGAACCGCGGCCGGTTCGCGCCTAGTTCCCGGACCTGCACCTTACTTGCTCGCGCCCTCGCTCTGCTGGTCCGCGCGCCACTGGGACTCCATGAGAATGTCCCAGCGGACCGATCAGCGGCGATGAGAGCGGCCGTGGAGGCTCCGGAAAGACAAAACGTCGGACAGAAGGGGCGGGAAAGAAGTGGAGGACGATTTAGGGAGGCGCGGCGAAGGGAGGAATATCATGAGGTAAGGTAAGGTAAGGCACGCATTGGGGCGGCGTGCTGTCTCGACTTGCGCATGGGGGTGAGACAAACGGAGATGCCCTGCGATCACATATGGAAACAGACCAGGGGGCTGCGGCTCCAAGGACTGCCAGATCATGAGGAGGAAGAGGAGGAGGCAGAGGGATAATGAAGGTGCCGTCGGGGAGCGGCAAAGCAATTTGTCAGCGTCGCACCGAGAGGCGCCGCTCCAGAAACCGCCCAACCCCGCGGGCGGCCTCTGCCCGAAAGCCGAGAGCGGGGGGCCAGAGGCAGGGGCGGCAGCCGCAGCCCAGGGCCTACGGATGCATGTGTGCGAACACGTGTGGAAAACAATGTTTCCTGAATGACTTGGAAGGGCCCTCGTGAAACCTCCATGGAACGATTATTCTGGGATGCGATAGGGCATTGGGCAGCAAGCATGCAGGCAACGTACCGGATTCTGGAAATGCTAAGGACATCTACCGAATTCCGGGGAAATGTGCCGAATCTCGGGTTCGCAACCGATCTCCCGGGAATTTGGTTGCGAACCCGGGATTTCAAGCATTTTGGTGTTTTGCGTGGGATGCCACTGTCTGGCAAACAACGGAGCAGCGCAGCGAAGCCGTTCCGGAGGTGGCGGTCAAGTGGGGCGATTGCAGCAGTTTTGAAGCCTCTTGGGGGGCCGTTTTGGCTGCCTTTTGGAGAGCCATTTTGGGGCCTCGTGGGTTCTTTTTGGGAGTCCTCGGGGCCTTTGGAAGCCTCTTGGGGCCTCTTGGGGCCCTCCTGGGGCCTCCTGGGGCCCACTTGGGGCGGAAAGTTAGATGTTTATACTTTTGAACGCCCTGTGGGGGCTCGTTTGAAGCTTTCTCGGGGCCCTCTTGGGCCTTCTTGGGCGCCTCTTGGGCTGTTTCGGGGCGCTCCAGAGCCGTCTTGGGGCCGTGTTGGGGCCGTTTTGGGGGCCCCCCGGGCCATCTTGGGGCGCTCTTGAGGGCCTCTAGTTCTGTCTTGGAGCGTCGGAAAGCTAAAATGGCGAGAAAGCAGAAAACATCGAAAAACACATTGGAAAATTGACCATTTCGGCCTCCCGGGGCCGTCTTGGGAGGCTTCTTTGGGGCCGCTTGGGGCGTCTTGGGGGCTCCTGAGGCTGTCTTGGGGCTATCTTTGGCGTCTTGGAGCGCTTTGTGCCTGTCTTGGAGCGCTCTTGAGGCACTCGGGACCGCTTCAATGGGCGTCCGGAGGGCCCCAAAGCCCCAGGATCCCAGGAGTCCGGTTTGGGGGGGGGGGGGCGGGGTTTTGCGGCCGCCCGGGCTTGTAAAAATATAGAAAGAGGAATATGTATGTCCCCATCTTTCGTACCCCCCTCCTCTCCGTCCCGCTCTCTCTCTCTCTCGTTTCGTTGCGTTTCGTCTGCGCCCAGACGGGGGCGCGCCCCCGCGCACGCCCGCGCGCGCGAGCCGCCCCTGAGAGGCTGGCGGCGCACGCGCCCTGGAGGCCTCAGGCCACGGCCCGCGCTGCCACGGCCACCATCTCCGGTGCCCATCACGCTCGCGACCGTCGATCCCCGCACTGCAGGCGAATCCTGAGTGGGCCCTGGAAACGACAGGGCCGTTTTTGTTACCGGTTCCGTTTCGCCGTTTTCTTGCCGGCTTCGACGCCGTTTTTTTTTTTAACCGGTTCCGTTTTGCCGTTCTTTGACCGGTTCCGGCTCCGGCTCCAATCCTGGAGCTGTTTTTGTTGCTGTTTCCGGTCGCCGTTTTTTTGCCGTTTCCATTTTCAAGGGGCATTTGTTGGGAAACGGTGAAAAAACGGCCCTGCCGGTGCCGGGACCCACACAGCAGGCTATAACCCTTGCCTCCCACATGGCCAGGAGCAGCGCTGAAGACCGCTGCCACCGCTCGCCCGTCCCTCACGCCCCCGGTTGGCTCCAGCTTCGCCTCCCGCATCTCGCTGAACAGCGCCGGAGCCAGTTGCCGCTGCTCGCCCTTCCCGCGCGCGTAAATCCCAGCGCTACAGCTGAAGACGTCGGACTCCCTCTTTGCCTCCCGCATCTCCCTGAGCATCCCTCACGCCCACCGCCACTGCTCGCCCTTCACGCACGCGCTGATCCCAGCGCTGCAGCTGAGGACGTCGGGCTCAACCGTTGCCTCCCGCATCTCGCCGATCAGCGTCAGATCCCGCTGCCACCTGTTGCCCCTGCACGCTCGTTCTCTTCCCCCCCCCCCACTGCGGCCAATAGCTGCTGGCTGCTACGGTGAGAACAGAATATGTCCGATCCGACAGGTATGTCGGCGTCACGAAGCGCTGGCGATCAAGGCAGCCCAATTTGGCCAAGCCAAATTTGCAGCCTAACGCGTCGTTCAAGCACGTTCGACACCAGGCACATGTACGCGAATCCACATACATTCTGATTCCTTTACTGCATACACAGAGGTTAGAGTCAGGGGGCTGAACCGAACGGTCATTCACTGTCCATGGGTGCGTGGCTGAAGTGGAATTCCGCGATGCGGATTCTCGTTGTTGTTGGTTGTTTGTTGTTTGTTGTTTGTTGTTTGTTGTTTGTTGTTTGTTGTTTGTTGTTTGTTGTTTGTTGTTTGTTGTTGTAGTCGTCCCACCTGCGACCCGCCCCGCGACCCACCCACGACCCACCCCGCGACCCACCCGCGACCCACCCGCGACCCACCCCGAGACCCACCCGCGACCCACCCCGCGACGCACCCGCGACCCACCCGCGACCCACCCGCGACCCACCCCGCGACCCACCCGCGACCCACCCCGAGACCCACCCGCGACCCACCCGCGACCCACCCGCGACACACCCGCGACCCACCCGCGACCCACCCGCGACCCACCCCGCGACCCACCCAAAATTTTCGGCGCCTGCGGCAGGTTTCTTTTGCATTCGTTCCAGGTGGAGTACCTGCGACCCACCCCGCGACCCAAACCGCGCCCGCGACCCACCCCGCGACCCAACCAAAATTTTCGGCGCGTGCGGCGGGTTTCTTTTGCATTCGTCCCAGGTGGAGTGCCTGCGACCCACCCGCGATACAATCCGCGTTCAGTGTACAAATCAAAATTTTCGGTGCCTGCGGCGGGCTGTGTTTTTAGAATTTCTTCCAGGTGGAGGCGGAGAGCCCGCGACCCACCCGCGACCCAACATACGTTTACTGAACAAGCCAAAAATTTGGCGCTTGTGGCGGTCCGCCGGCTCGACGCCCGCGTCGTCCGCGCGCGCCCCCTCGTTCTTATCCGCAATTGCGGGGTGCTACGTACACAAAAAGGTCAGAGTGAGGGGGTTAAACCGAGCGGTCATTCATTGTCCATGGGTTCGTGGCTGGAGTGGAATTCCGCGATGCGGATTCTCGTTGTTGTTGTTGACGAGACCACTCACTGGCGCCCTCCCCAGCCCCCCCCTGGCGCAACGCAGCGCAACGCAACGCAACGCACGTTACCCCGAATCCTATAGGATTCCGATGGGAATCCTATAGGGTCTCTGCGAACCTTGTGGGAATCTTACAGGAATCCCACATGAATACTATAGGGCCTTTACGAATCCTATGATAATCCCATAGGAAGCCTATGCGAATCCCATAGGGCCTTTACGAATCCCATAGGGATCCTATAGGCAGCCTGTAGGCAACCTATACGGCCTGTTTAGGATTCCTATGGGAATCCCAGAGGGATCCCATGGGAATCCTACAGGGCTTTTCGGATTCCTATGGGAATCCCATCGAAATCCTTTTGGGATCTTATAGGGCCTCTACGAATCATGTACAGATCTTATAGGAGTCCTGTGGAAATCCTCGAGGGCTTCTACGGAGCCTATAGGAATCCTATAATAATCCCAGAGGAATCCTATATGGCCTCTACGAATCTTAGAAGGATCCTATCGGATTCCTTTTTGGGAATCCTAGAGGGCTTTCCCGATTCCTATAGGAATCCCATAAAAATCCGATAGGGCCTCTACGAACCCTATAGGAATCCCATATTATTCCGATCATAATCCCATAGGGCCTTTTTACAAATCGTACAGGAATCCTATGGCAAACCTATAGGATTCCTATAGGGCCTTTTTGCGAATCGTATAGGATTCCTATAGGGGTCTCATCGGATTTCTTTAGTCTGCTGCTATGGAAATCTGATAGGAATCACATAATGCCTTCACATATCCTATTATATTCCCATCGGAATCCTGTAGGGCTTCTACGAATCCTATAGGAATCCTATGTGAGTTGGTTAAGTATCGGCCTCTACGAATCCTCCCTAGGAGTCTTATGGGAATCTTATTGGAATCCTAGGGGGCCTCTACGAATCCTTTTGGAATCCCCTAGGGATCCGATGGGAATCCTATAGGGCCTCTGCGAATCTGATAGGAATCCTATAAGAGTCCTATAGGAGTTATAGGGCTTTTACGAATCCTATTGGAATCCTGCGGGAAGCCTATAAGGCTTTTACGAATCCTGTGGGAGTCATTTTTGGAAATCTGATGGGAATCCCATGGGGCCTCTGGCCTCACAAGGAGCTCCACCGACTCTTCATTTCGGCACACCCTTCTCGAGGACCGTGGCCCTGGCCCCACAGGGAGCTCCACCGAAGTATCATTTCGGCGCACCCTTTTCGAGGATCGTGGCCCTGGCCTCACAGAGGGTTTCTCCGAAGCTTCATGTCGGCACATCTCTCAAGGATGATCGTGGCCCTGGCCCCTTAGGGAGCTCCACCCACGCCTCATTTCGGCACACATCTCTCGAGGATCGCGGCCCTGGCCGCACAGGGAGCTCCACCGAAGCTTCATCTCGGCACACCCCTCTCGAGGATCGTCGCCCTGGTCCCATAAGGAGCTCCACCGACTCTTCATTTCGGCACACCCTTCTCGAGGACCGTGGCCCTGGCCCCACAGGGAGCTCCACCGAAGTATCATTTCGGCACACCCTTTTCGAGGATCGTGGCACAGACCCCACAGGAAGGCCCACCGAAGCTTCGTTTCGGCACACCCATCTCGAGGATCGTGGCCCTGGCCCCACATGGAGCCCCACCGAAGCATCATTTCGGCACGTCTCTCGAGGATCGTGGCCCTGGCCCCACAGGAAGTTTTTTTCGTTCCCGTGCCGGCCCAGCTTCTAACACGCCTCTGCCGTGCAGGAGGCACGGCGGCGGATTGGACTCCCGTAGCTCTGATGGCCTTGCGGCTGACGTGAGCACGCTCCTGCCCCTCTCTTCATTTGTGGGTCAAGCCATTTGGGCATGCGCTCCCCCCCTCGGGCAGGTCACTGATGGACGCCGGGCAACACGCCGGGACCCACGGGGATTCTATAGCATCCTTCAGGGGTTCTATAGCATCCCTTAGGGATTCTATAGCATCAGTTCGGGGTTCAATAGCAGCCCTTATGGATTCTTTGGTATCCCTGAGGGATTCTCTAGCATCCCTTCAAGGATTTTATAGCGTCACCTTAAGGATTCGATAGCATCCCCTTAGAGATTCTATAGCATCTCTTTAAGGATTCTATAGCATCCCTCATGGATTCTATGGCATCCTTTTTAGGGATTCTATAGCATCCTTTTTCGGATTCTATAGCAGCCCTTAGGAATTCTATAACATCCCTGCGGGATTCTATAGCATCCCTCAGGGATTCTACAGCATTCATTAAGGATTCTATAGCACCCCTTTAAGGATTCTATAGCATCCCGTGGGGATTCTATAGCATCCCTTAAGGATTCTATAGCATCCCTCAGGGATTATATGGCATCCTTTTTAGGGATTCTACAGCATCCCTTAAGGATTCTATCGCATCCCTTTGGGATTATATAGCATCCCTTTGGGATTCTATCGCATCCCTTAAGGGTTCCGCAGCCTCCCCCTGGGGATTCCATCGCACCCCTTAAAGATCCTATGGCATCCCTTAAGGATTCTTCAGCATCCCTTTAGGATTCTGTAGCATCCCTTAGGGGTTCTGCATTATTGTTGATCCCCCCTCACCGGTGCATACGGCTTTTTCTCAATCGAAGTGTGCCCCTCGACGCTCGCACCTTGTTTTTAAACAGGGAAAGCCTTCCTGCTCAAACTGGGCCCCTGGCCCCCGGGTTACAACAACAACGGCTCCCGCTTGAGACTTCCTTACAATTTAGCCAGGACCCCCGCTCCCGCCCGAGACTTCCTAGTATTTTACTCAGGAATCGCGCTCTCGCTTGGGACTTCCTCACAATTTATGCAGGAATCGGTCTTCCCGCACTCTGGAGTCGCGCTCTCGCGGGAGACTTGCTTGCAACTTACTGAAGAATGGCCTTGCGTTTAAATTCCTTGCAATTTGCCAAACCGCCGCGCTCCCGACACCCAGGCACCCAGGAGTCGCGCCCGCTGTGGCCCCATGTGCATGCCCTTCGTGGCCCCGCTGTCGCCATTTGTGTCCCCTTCACTGTCCTACGTGGCCCAGTTGCTACCCCCAGTGGCCCCATAGTTGCCTTCTGTGGCCCCGCATTATCTGCACTTCGTGGCCCCCGCTCGTTCGCGCTCTTCGTTGCCCCATATGCATTCCCTTCGTGTCCCCGCTGTCGCCCTTCGTGGCCTTCTTCGTGCCCTTCGTGGCCCTGCTGTCGTTCTCTCTCGCTCTCGCCTTCGCTCGTCGCCGCCGTCGTCCTCGACGTCGCCGTCGTCTTCGACGTCGTCGTCGTCGTCGTCGTCGTGGTCGGTCCCTTGTCCGTCCCTCTTGGGGTCGGGTCGACGGTCCGCGGCCGCCCCGCCGATCAGCGCTGCCGCTGGCCAGGCCGACGGTCCGCGGCCGCCCCGCCGCTTCCCGGGGCCCGGCCTGCAGGGAAGAAAGGTATACCCCCCCCAAAAGGGGTTCGATCGAAATCGAAGAGGGCGGGTATCGGATGTTTGGGAAATACGCGTTATTGGATTCTCGACCATATATGGGCGAACGGTCTCAAGATTATTATTATTGTTGTTGTTGTTGTTGTTGTTGCTGCTGTTGCTGTTGTTGTTGTTGTTGTTGCTGTTGTTGTTGTTGCTGTTGTTGTTGTTGTTGTTGTTGTTGTTGTTGTTGTTGTTGTTTTTGTTGTTGTTGTGATTGTTGTTGTTGTTGTTGTTGCTGCTGCTGCTGTTGTTGTTGTTGTTGTTGTTATTGTTGTTGTTGTTGTTGTTGTTGTTGTTGTTGTTGTTGTTGTTGTTTTTGTTGTTTTTGTTGTTGTTGTTGTTATTGTTGTTGTTGTTGTTGTTGTTGTTATTGTTGTGGTGGTGGTTGTTGTTGTTGGTGTTGTTGTTGTTGTTGTTATTATTGTTGTTGTTGTTGTTGTTGTTGTTGTTGTTGTTGTTGTTGTTGTTGTTGTTGTTTGCTGTTTGCTGTTTGCTGTTTGTCGTCGTCGTCGTCGTCGTCGTCCCACCCGCAACCCGCCCCGCGACCCACCCGCGACCCACCCCGCGACCCACCCGCGACCCACCCGCGACCCACCTCGAGACCCACCAGCGACCCACCCCGCGACCCAGCCGCGACCCACCCGCGACCCACCCGCGACCCACCCCGCGACCCGCCCGCGACCCACCTCGAGACCCACCCGCGACCCACCCGCGACCCACCCGCGACCCACCCGCGACCCACCCCGCGACGCACCCGCGACCCACCCGCGACCCACTCCGCGACCCACCCAAAATGTTCGGCACCTGCGGCGGGTTTCTTTTGCATTCGTTCCAAGTGGGATACCTGCGACCCACCCGCGACTCAAACCGCGCCCGCGACCCACCCGCGACCCACCGCGACCCACCCGCGACCCACCCCGCGACCCACCCACAATTTTCGGCGCCTTCGGCGGGCTTGTTTTGCATTTGTACCAGGTGGAGAACCTACGACCCACCCGCGACCCAAACCGCGTTCAGTGTACATCTCGAGATTTTCGGCGCCTGCGGCGGGCTGCTTTTCAATTCCTTCCAGGTGGAGGTGGAGAGCCCGCGACGCACCCGCGACCCAAACTACGTAGGTTTATCCTACGTCAAGCCCTACACGCCCTCAGCGGTCACTTCTCAGCTTCGCGGTCTGTGACCTTGCCGCGCCATTTTGGCTGCGTGTAGCTCCTTGGTTCAACTGTGCATCAGCACTGCCCCCGCATCCCGGTCCTGGTTGCAGTTTGCATCGCCCGTCGGCAAGGTTTTGGGCCCTGCCCCGCTTCCTGGCACCACCTCGCGCAGCCGGGCAGCTTAGGCAGCTTAGGCAGCTTAGGTTCGGCCGTCGGTCCCCGTGCGCTAGGCAATTAGGTTCGCGCGTAGCCCGCCCGACCTCTGACGCTGCTGGCGCGCTCGCCTGCGGCCGCGACGGAGAAAGTGTCCCCACCAGCCCATCCAGAAACGATCAGCAGGGGAGTCGGTGAGTCAGGGGCGGCAGGACGCATGCAGTTGCGCAGCAGTCTTCGGGAAATCAAGGATCATAAAGAAGCTTCCCGCATTCAAGCTCAATATGGAAATCCGTGCATGCTACGATGGTGCTTCGATGAGGGGTGAGGGGTGTTTCGATGACTCGTAATTGCTGTTGCACTGATTTGTATATTAAACTCGCGTGCGTTTCGAAACTTGGAGCCATTGTGGGGAACTGTTGGGGTTCTCTTGGCGCCCTCCTGGAGCTCTTTCTTGGAGCTCTCTTGAGGTCCTCTTAGGGCCTTCTTGGAGCCATCTTGGGGCTCTTTTGGCGCGTCTTGGGGCTCTGTTGGGGGGTCTGGGGGCCTTCTTGGGCCTCTTCTGGGATTCCTGAGGGGCCTCTTGGGGCCGTCTTGGATTCTTGTCGCGAAAAAAAGAGGGGATTCGGATCGCCTCCTTCGGAAACTCAGAAATGCTGTCTTGGGGCGCTCTTGGGCCGCTCGTGGTGCGCTCTTGGCCGCTCTTGGGGCCCTATTGGACCCCTCCTGGGGTTATCTTGGGCCGTCTTGGGGCCATCTTGAGGCCCCAAGGGCCCATCGGAGGCGAAAGTGCGAGAATGCAGAAGACATCGATTTTCCTCTAGGTTTCGAAAGATGTTGGCCTCTTGGGGGAGTCCTCGGAGGGCTCGGAGGGCAGTTGAAACCGTCTTGGGGCCGTCATGAGGCCCCTTGGGTGCGTGTCGGAGGCTATCTTGAGCCATCTACAGCTATCTCGGAGGCCATCTTGCGCTCTCTGAAGCCCAGCTGGGGCCATCTTAGGCCAAGAAGGACCCTCTGCCACATCGCGGGGGGGCCCGTCCAGACGCAGGGAGGGGGGGGAGGTAAACCTCCCGAACAGGGAAAGGAAAGAGGTTGGAAAAGGGAACGCCCTGGACCACCTGCGCCCAGAGGGCTGGTGGGATTGCTAGAAGGATTGCGGCGGCGGGCGCCACTCCGAAAGAATGAACGGACAATGAGGAGGTGCAGGACGGGGTGCAGGAGGAGGTGTGATGGTCGGAGGAACAGTAAAGACGTAAGGGGAAGGTCCGGAGGGGGCAAGGAGGGGTTCAGAGATTCGGAGGGCAGGAGGGGAGGTCCAGGGGTGGGGGAGGGTAGGAGCTGAGAAAGTTGGAGGAGCACGAGGGGGACGAGGGGGATGCGCAGGAGGGGGGAAACGCGGAAGTAGTGGAGGGATCGAAGGAACACAAGGAGAATCGTGCAAATTGTCGCCTTCTGCCGCGAGTGGCGTTTTGTTTGGGGACGGCTGGACAGCCCCCCTCCCCCGAAGTGAGTTTCCGTATGTCTTGTGACCGGCTGTCGATTGAACATGTCGTTGGGTGATGTGTGGTTCGTGCATCGCGTCGATTGGCATGGAGAACAAGAGGGAGGCCCCTGATCAAAAAACACAGGGTGAATCTATCGTCGTCGCGGAGGTCACAAAGACGTGTTCCCTCGCTTTTCTCGCTCGGCGTCTGGTTCTCATCGTTACAAGACTTCTAGGCCCCCTGCATGTTGACGGGAGTGCATGTGCACTGCTGGCCCATGTATAGTCGTAGTATGTGTTGGGGTAGATGCCCTGACCGCCGTGTAATTCGGCAGCTAACTTACAAGTTCACCATTGAGTGCACCATCTTCCAACGTGAGTCTGCACTTGTGGGGTCGTTGTTTCTTTCCAAAGAATTCGTGCTGCTCGTCGCAGCCGGCCGATCCCGGCCTGTGCCCTAATGGCCAGGGCCCTGTGCTGGTTCTGTGTGTTGCAGTCGGCCGTTTCGGCTCGGCGTTCCATGGTTGGTTTACCAGCCTGGAACATATCCCTATCCCTATGCTGGGCACCTCCTCATCACGATGCCAATCTTAGGGATTCCCTTATTTTTTGAGGGCGAGTCCCTAAGATTGTCATCGCCTTTTGGCGTGTCAATCTTAGGGATAGGGATACGTTCGAGGCTGGTAGTTGGTGTCGTGCGTCTGTTTGCTCCGTCGCAGGGGGGCCGCTCCCTGTCGGCGCTCTCTATGGCCCTGGTCGGCGCTCCGCGGCGGGTGCCCTGCCGTTGCTCCGTGCGCCGCGGTGGGCCGTGGCCGTTCCTCGTCGGTGCTCGTAACCGCTCGCGCTCGGTGTGGCTGTGGCCCCAGGCTTGTGGCTGATGCCGTGTGGTCGGCGCCGTGCGGTCGGGGCGCCACGGTGCTCCACGGTTGATGCTCTGCGGTTGGAGCCCCGTGGCTGGCGTCGGACGGTCGGCGCCCTCTGGTCGGCGCTCCGTGGTGCCCAGGGGTCCGAGGAGGGAGAGGCACCCCTACCCCATACCCGTACCCATCCTTGGTTTTCCCTTTTTTTGGGCCTCCTGGGCGACTCTCGTGGCCACCGCTGGATTCGCCTCGAAGTTCTGGTCAGGACGCACCCCGGTGGAGGTCAGGGGGAGTAGCGGGTATCGGTACAAGCGGTCGGTGCCAAACGGCCTGCGCCACACATTCCTTGCACGGCGCGCGTGCAGTAGCCATCTGGCTGGTGTCCACGCCTCTAGGCATCACGTGCTCTTGCATCGAGGCGCGAGAGTGCGCAGCAGAGGCGTCGGCGGCGGCGGCGGCGGCAGGCATCAGTCCAAGATCATGTTCACCGCGCTGGACGTGGACGGGGACGGCTGCGTCACGCTGAACGAGTGGCTCCCGCCTCGGCGCGGGAGGATGCGCGGCAGCATCATCCGGAGCAGCAGCATTTGGAGGAGCGTGACCAGGAGCGAGGGCATAAGTAAGCTAAGTAGAGACGAGAGAAGGACGAGGGAGGAGGAGGAGGAGGAGGAGGAGGAGGAGGAGGCGGGGTAGCAGGAGTAGCATGGGATGAGAGGGGCAAAGGGAGGATGGGGAGGGCGGGACAGTCGTCTCGGGGGGGTCTAACTGAGATTTCTGGTCGGTGCCCTGGGGCTCTTTGGGGCTCGACAGTTTGGCGCGGGGTTGTCGCCCAATCGCCTAGTGAACGAGATTCAGCGTCGCTAGCAGTTGATGATGGCCTTCATCTTAGGGCGGCGACGGCGTGAGCATGGCGTCAGTTCCGGTGCGAGCGCGCCGAGATGGTTCATTTTCTCTTTCTCTCGCCCCCTCTGATCTGCCATTCCTTTCTCGCTTCACTTCCTCGTCCTTCGCAACATGCCCCTGCCGCAGCTGCCACCCGTGGGATTGACGGGCTGTTTGCAGGGGGCCGCGCGGAACGTAGCTAGTTTTTTTTCGTTGGGCCGTGCGCCCGCCCTGCTGGCGGATCTGCGGGGGGAACTGCGGCAGGAATGGTGACCCGATTTGTAGCAGGAACTTCGGCCGGGATCGTGGCGAAACCAGCGAGGTCTCTCGCGATGACCGCCGCCCCCCACGGCCTTCCCCACGACGTCGTCCCTGCCGCCCCCGCGACGAGTCGCTTGGCGCGAGCGCGCGGCTGCTTTGTTCATAGGGCTGGCCAGCGCGCCTGCAAGACTACGCGCGGGGGCCGCGCGCAGGGGCCCCTCCGTGCGCCTGACGCAGGGATAAAACAAATGCCTGGCGAGGGAACCGCGCACGTGCACGCTTGTGCGTCACGCCGCAGTCAGTATCGTCTTCGGAGGAGGATGCAGGAAGAGGAGGAGGATGCAGGAGGATGGAGGAGGAGGATGCAGGAGGAGGAGGAGGAGGAGGATGCAGGAGGATGGAGGAGGAGGAGGCGGAGGAGGAGGTGGATGGAGGAGGATGGAGGAGGAGGAGGAGGCGGAGGAGGAGGAGGAGGACTCCCTATGGAGCCACGCAACGTGTGGGGGGTGTGCCCGGAGGGGTGGCGCGGCCGAGTGCGGGCTGCGCCAGTGGGTCCCTCGGGGGAGCTCCACTTGGGGCCACGAAGCTTGCGAGGGCTGTGCCGAATGGGTGCGGCGGCCGCATGCGGGGGATGCCACCACGAAGCATGTGAGGGGTGTGCCAGAATAGGCGGAGAGGAACTCCCCATGAAGTCACCAAGCGTGTGACGGGTGTGCCGGAATGGACGGGGAGGGCGCATGCGGATTTTGACGTTGTGTCTTTTTGTGGAGCTCCCTATGGGGCCACGAAACGTGTGAGGGGTGTGCCCAAAGTTGCCCAACGCCCACATGCGAACGGTGCCACTTGGGCTTTTGGTGGAGCTCCCTATGGCTCCACGAAACGTGTGAGGGTTCCGCCGACAAGGGTGCGACGCCCAGTTTCCAACGGTGCCATTGGGGCTTGAGGTGGAGCTCCCCATGGGGCCACGAAGCGTCTGAGGGGTGGGCCGAAAAGAGGTCGACGCCCACGTGCGAACGTGCCACTGGAGCTCCGTACGGGGCCACGAAACGTGCGAGGGTTGGGCCGTACATGCAATGTCCACATGCGAGGGGTGCCACCAGGGCCTTCGGTAGAGTTCCTTCGGGGGGCAACGAAACGTGTGAGGGTTGTGCCGAAAGGAGTGCGACGCCCACATGCGAACGGTGCCATTGGAGCATTCGGTGGAGCTCCGCATGGGGTCACGAAATGTGTAAGGGGTATGCTGTGAAGAGCGCAACGCCCACATACGAATTCCCTATGAGGCCACGAAGCGTGTGAGGGGTGTGCCGAAATTGGCGTGACGCCTACATGCGAACGGTGCCGCTTGAGCCTGCGGTGGAGTTCCCTATGTGGCCACGAAGCGTGTGAGTGGTGTGCTGACAAGGGTGCGACGGCCACATGTGAACGGTGCCACTGGGGCCTTGAGCGAGTCCAAGACGTCGTTGTTCTGGTGGGGGCTCCGGATCAACGTCGTCTTGGAATCGATCTTGGAATGGCCCACCGTGGCCCACAAAAATTTGAAAAGGCTCCCAGAGGACCCAAACAGGGCCCTAAGAGAGCCCCAGGAGGGCCCCAGACTGGCCAAGATAGCCCAAGATGGCGCCCAGACGGCCTGAGAGAGCCTCCACGGAGCCCAAAAACACACCCAGACAGCCCAAGCAGATTCCAGTAGCCCCCAAGAGGTCGCCTACAGGCCCCCAAGTGGCCCCCCCTCCAGGATGCCCCAAGATAGCCCTAGATGGCCACAACAGCCCACAGGGTAATTAGCCTCAAAGGATCAGGAGGGCCCTACTCTTCTTCGACGCTCTTTTCGTCGGGCTCCTTACCGTCCTCCTTCGTCGTCGTCGTCCTTCTCCTCCTCATCCTTCTCCTCCTCTCTCTCTCTCTCCGCTTCGTTCCTCCTCGTACTCGTCCTCCACCTCTTCGTCCTTGTCCTCGTGCTTGTCTTTCTACTCGTTGTCCTCCTGCTCGCATCGCTACCCTCCCCGTCATTCGTGCTGTCATCCTCGTCATCCGCCGCTGGTTCGTCGACACCATCCTCACCAGCCCCATGGACCAAATCGGCGCTTCCCGATTTTTCCTATAATGTTTTAATGCCCAGCCCGTCCGACCCGATCCGCCCGTTGGGGTTCTCGCGTGCCAGCTCGTTTACGCATCGTACTTTATCGTCCCGCCCGACCGACCCGACCCGACCGTTAGGGTCCGCCCGCCCGAACCCTCCCGCCCGTTCGGGTTCTCGCGTGCCAAGTCGACTACGCACCATACTTGATGTCCCGCCCGCCCTACCCGTCCCGCCCCTTAGTGTCCGCCCGCCCCGACTCGAGGAGGCTCCCAGCTCTGATGCATCGCATCTTCCAGGATCCAGGGTCCAGATTCCAGAAAAGACCTCTCCGCGGCTCTGATGCATCGTATCTATCAGATTCCGGATGAGGCCCACGGCTTTGATGCATTGCATCTTCCAGTTTCCACAGTCTGGATTCGGGCAGGTTCCCCATGATGCATCGCATATTCTGGATTCCGGATTCCAAATTCCAGAACTGACCTCTCAGGATGCTCTTGGCCGTGATGCATTGCATCTTCTGGATTTTGGATTCCGGATTCCCGAATCCGGATGTTTGATTCGACCAGGCTCCCAGCTCTGATGCATCGCATCTTCCGGATTCTGGATCCGACCTCTCAGAAGGTTTATGATGCATCGCATCTTCTGGATTTTGGATTCCAGCTTCCGGATCCGACCTCTTTGGCTGGACTCTCCACATCATTCCTCCCGTTGTGAGTATCGTCTTCGGTGCGGCTCCCTATGGAGCCGCGCAACGTGCGAGGGGCGTGTCGGGATGTGTGGGGGGCGGCCGCATGCGGGTTGTGCCAGCTGCACTCTGGGCGGAGCTCCCTGTGAGGCCGCGACGCACGCCGGGAAGTCGTCCGCTTACCTATCTCTTGCCCTAGCTCCCGCCCTCTCTGCCCCCTCGCTTCTTCTCCCTCTCTTTCTTTCTTCCTCTTTCTCGCCCTGTGTTTCTCTGCCTCTCTATCTCTCTGTCTCTGTCTCTGTCTCTGTCACTCTCTCTCTCTCTCTCTTTATTGGTCGATTCTCTCTCTCTCTCTCTCTCCCTCTCTCTCTCTCTCTCCTGCTCTTCCAATCTCTCTCTGCCCATGTCTATGAATACACATATACGTGTATATCACATGTATGCACACATCTCTCTCTCTCTTTCTCTATCGCTCCGCCCCCTGTGTGTGCCTCCTCCTCGTCAGAGTTTTCTCCCAACCCCCGAAAGCGAACCCCAGGTTCGACACGCTGAAGACGTTCATGGACTCTGGGGTTCCCTCGGTCGACCTCGGGGGGAACCTAAGTCGTTCTTGCAGGGAGGGTGGGGGAGAGGGGGTTGGGATGCTTTCTTGCAGATGCCTCGGGCTTCGCGAGTGTCTGTCTCCACGGGAAAACATGATCCTGACGAAGGGCCCAACCACATGCAGTTGGGGGTAGCTTGGTTGCGGGTGTCGCTTTCGAGAGATGTCCTCACTGGCCATGAAGCATTCAAAGGGTGTGCCGATCTGGGGCGGGGCCACCACGTGGGCGCTGCCATTGATGCCTTGGGTGGAGCTCCATATTGGGCAGCGAAACGTTGTACTGGGTGGGGAACCGCATGCGGACACCGCCACTGAGGCCTTCGGTGGAGCTCCGTATGGAGCGACGGAACGCTGTAGCGGGTGGGGGAACGGCATGCGGAAACCGCCAATGGGGCCTTTTGTGGAGCTACATATGAGGCACGAAGCGCTGTACGGGTTGGGGGAAGCGAGAGCAGCCATTGGGGCCTTCGGTGGAGCTCCCCGTGGGGCCACGAAACATTGTACTGGGCGGGGGAACCGCATGCAAGTGCGGCCACTGGGGCCTTCGTGTCCGCGAAACGCTGTAATGGGTGGGACCTCCGGTGGGGTTCCCTATGGGGCCACGAAGCGCTGTCTTGGGTGGGGGAATGGCATGCGAGAGCAGCCACTGGGGCTTTCAGTGGAGCGCCCTATAGGGCCATGAAGCGCTTTACTTGGTGGGGGAACCGCATGCGACAGCAGCCACTGAGGCTTTCGATGGAGCTCCTTCTGAGGCCACGAAACGCTGTACTGGGTGGGGGACGCGCATGCGAAAGCAGCCACTGGGGCTTTCGGTGGAGCTCCCTTGTGGGGCCACGACGCGTTGTACTGGGTGTGTTCCGACGTGGCTGACTGGTGCGGAGGGCAGAGGCAGGGATGGGAGTCTGGGGGAGGAGGTTTGCTTTAAGTCTAGGGGGAAGAAACGGGAGCACATGTATGAGATAGTTGTTTATTAATCCCCAGGACAAAAGCCTCAAACATCAAAACTAAATATGTCCTTTATTCAAGTGGGGGGGAAGGAGGAAAGGGAGGAGGAGAGGCAGGAGACGCGGGGCGCTCTCTTCAAGACCAGGACCCCACGCCACAGGATGACTGGGAGAATGAGCGCCTACGGGCGCTCGAGCGCCGCACGCTGGCCAGGGGCACAGGGGTGACCATCCCCCGTTCGCCGTGCGGGCCCTCCCTGGGAGCGGCTGCGGCACGGGCGCCCTGTCGGACCAATACGAAGCGGCGGGAGCGCAGACAGGCGTCAGGAGGACGGGGGAGGCCGACCAGGAGACCCTTGGCCCCGTTTCCGAGGCGCGGCCCTGTCCACAAGCGCCGCCTGGGCAGGCCATGGCTGTGGATTCGGACAACACACATATATATAGATAGATATATATATATATATACACATATCCATACGCGACCAATCCAATCATTAATATATATATATATAGACGTATGTATCTATATGTATATATATATATACATACGTGCACACGTACACGACGCCTAGGGCCAATATAGCTCCACATCCACCGCCCGCGGCTTGCCCAGGACGGCGGCCCCCCAGGCGGCGGACATGGAAGTAGCCCCCCCTCCTCGCGCCGTCGGCCTCGGCCCAGCCAGGGTGGCACGCAGAGCTTTTGCCGCCCGTTGGACCGGGCCGCCGGCGCCCTCCTCCGCCTCCTCCTCCTCCTCCTCCTCCTCCGCCTCCTCGTCCTCCTCCTCCGCCTCCTCGTCCTCCTCCTCCGCCTCATCCTCCTCCTCCTCCTCCTCCTCTTCCTCCTCCGCCCTGTTCTCAGAGAGGGGCCAGGGCCGAAAGGACTGGAGCCCCTGCAGGGCTCATTTCGATGCCGCCAATTCGATTCGATCCGATCTCGGTGGACTCCGATGCCGATTCGATTCGATCTCGGGTTCCGATTCGGGAGCCGATTTCTCACTGGAGGCCTTCTAGCCTGCCGATGTCTGCCGATTCGACTTTTCCCGACTCGGCTGCCGATAACCGTCGATCCGATTCATTTCGATCGCCGATCCGATTTTCGATTCGATTTGGGGCTCCCCTGCCCCTGTGCCCCCCAAACTGCAGCACGCAGTCCAGACCGGCGTTGAGGATGGGCCCCGTATCGCAGGGGCAGTTTGCATTGTTCGGTATACTGGCTTCCTTGGCACCCTTTGGCGCGCGCGTCCTTGGCGTTCGCGTCGTTTCAAGGGTCTTGCACCCTTGAGCTCCGTACTGGTCGCTGACTGTGATATTTGCCTTGGTAGCAAAACAAAATTCGGTGCCTACGGTGGGGCACAGAGAATGAGCACCACCCACAGGATTAGCTCTCTCTCTCTCTCTTTGTATGCCCCAGCCTGAGCACGCGTGGGCACAGGGTCCACGCTAAGTCTGAGGATTGGGGGGGGCAAGTTTCCCCGCCGATGGGGGGATGGCAATCCCTTCCCTGAAGGTTACAACGGCGGGGGGGCGGGGGGGACGAGCTGAGACCCTTCACCAACTACGCCCAGTGGACTGGTGGGATTCGGATGGGGGCGGAGCGTGCGTGCCCGTTCCACGAGGGCTCCCACGACGGCGCGGTTCGCGGTTCGCGGTTCGCGGTCTGGGCCCACGACGGCGGTTGTGGGCCCCACCCAGGGGGGGCGGGGCGAGAGCGCGGTGTCATTCGCATTGCGCGCTTGACGCAGCGCGAAGCGCGAATTTCGGAGCCCTTGTTCCATTCTTTGAGTGCCGTCCACGAGCTTACCAAACACAATGTTGTAGGATTCTGGTGTGGGGGCGGGCGGCAGGGAGAAGTGGGGGAGTTGCGGGACGGAGCGTATGGCAACCTCGTTGGGGCTCAGCATTGCCGCTCAGACCTCTCAAAGGCGCCAGAACTTGGAATCCGACCTCCACTGTCGCAGCCAAGCGCAGACCTACACTGTCTTGAAACAGTCATGCCGTTTGGGCTTGGCAGCTCCTTACCAGTTCCAAGCTCTTTCTTGGCTTCCCCTTTCTATCGACCTTCGGAGATCACGAGGCTTCCAGAAGGCTTACGAGAGCTTCAATCTCGGAAACAGTCCAGTAGATATCCTCTCACAACGCCCAGGGCAGAAGACGGTACCGAACCGGGTGCCGGAATGTTCGATCATATTGTTTCTCTGCCAGTCTGGCTCTGCATGGTCCGCGCCCGCCTTCCAGGTCCTCGCGCACCGGCGCGTGAAGGAGATACGGGATCTCCGTGACCAGGCGTGCCAGGGCAAGTTCGATCAGCGCGGGAGGACGCCATGAAGGGGGGCTTAGCTTGATGGCGTCTTCAATCTCTTTCATGTCCTGAGAGGTGGAAGAGCTAGAGCAGAGGTGCACACATGGGCCCACTCGCGTCGACAGTTGTCGTCCAAGCAGTTCTTGCTCTTGGGGCTTCTCCTAGCTCTCTGCGGAGCTGGCCTCATGTGGCGGAGCCGGCTGTTCCCTGCAGGTGCCCCATATCGGCGGCGAGGGGAGGGGGGAGGAAGCGAGAAGGGGCGGGCCTTCTCAGAAGATTCGGAAGGCCTCGGGCCTTCTGATATGTTCTCTCAGCCTTCCCCGAAGACGCAGAACACTTCTCAGGCTATGTCGGGGCCCTTCCCTTCACTCCCTATGTGGGTCGACCCCCCCCCCCTCACCACCCGCCCGAGCGAAGTGCCACGTCTCCAGCCTAGCTCTCCCCGCCTCCCGCCGCCCGCCCCGCCCCCCGGTGCTCTGCCGCGCCGAGCGGGGGGGCGGAGGCAGCGCGCGCCGACGGCCCCGCCCCCCTTCGGGAGGGGCCACGCGCTGCGCCCGCCGGACGCCACCGGAGCCGGCCGAGGGGGTCAGAGGGGTAGCCCTCTGCACTGGTTCCGAGCAGCCGGAAGGTTGGGGGGGGGGCGAGGCTCGAGGGTCTGGGCTGAAGAAGGCCTCTGTTTTCGCTCGTCGTCTCCGGGGAGGCCGTTTTCGGGCCCCGCAGGGCCGTCAACAAAGATAGATCTGGGGTGCAAATGAACTACACCAGGCAGAGTCCGGGAGGGGTCCAGGCACCGATTTTGACCAGATCTGCATTCATCCCCCCCTTCTTGTCCGATTTTCTCGAGGCCTATCCAGCTCAGTCCTCCAAAGCACAAGTTGCCAGCGTGAATCATATCCTGGTCCCTAGGAACGGAGTCACCTTATCCCGGTACCGATCTTAAGAATTGCCTTCAGCTTCTGAGGGTACATCCTTAAGATTGTCGTCGCCCGGGGGCTTGCCGATCTTGTGCTCGAGGCTGGTCAACCCAGACATGCTCGCGCCATGAACAAGATCTCGACGGACGGTTCTGGCAGGGCCCCGCGCTGGGCCCCAGGGCCGTCAACGAAGCGGTGCGGGCTGAAGAGCAGGCGCTGGCGAAAGGGTCGGGACAGGGCCCCGTGTCTGGACCTCGTCACGGACCACAGGAGGGTCAGTTACCCGTGACTTGGCATCGCTCGGACGTGTGTATTTTTTCTCGACGAGAACCATCGAGGACCATCCTGGACCATCGAGCAAAAAAAGCACGCACGAAACCGAAACATGCACGGCAAATGGACGTCCGAGCGACGGCAAGGTGAGCTGTCTCTCGAGCTGTGCGTTCCACGTTTTCCTCCGCTCCTCGTGCGCGGGGAGGCCCCGCACGCTCAACGGCAGCAGCACGCGGGTGGGGTCGGCCGACTGGCGTGGCTCGCGGGCTTGGCCCATATCCATGGCCAGCGCGGGATGGGGGGCGCTGGGGATGGCGATGGGGCGTTTTGTTCGCGGCTGCCCCGCGCGGAGCGCATCCACGCGACAGCGCAGCCACGGGACCGCGCCGGGCACCCCCAGAGGCCGCCGAAGCTGGTCGGGGCCGCTTCCCCGGAAGCGGTGCCCCCTTGGGCGCATTCCCTCCTACTCCTCCTCCCTCCTCCTCCTCCTCCTCCTCCTCCTCCTCCTCCTCCCTCTCCTCCTCCCCCTCTTCCTCCTCCTCCGCCTCCTCCTCCTCCTCCTCCTCCTCCTCTTATCCTGACGGCCCGACAACGGCCCCTGAGGGCCGGAATCCAGGAGCAACGCCCGCATGGTCAAGCACACAATCGTAGGAGATCGTCGCGGTCGC
The DNA here is from genome assembly GCA_963575745.1 of Prorocentrum cordatum. Taxonomy (NCBI): domain Eukaryota; class Dinophyceae; order Prorocentrales; family Prorocentraceae; genus Prorocentrum; species Prorocentrum cordatum. The sequence continues at coordinate 271,083 of CAUYUJ010014217.1, forward strand.
GCGACCTCGGTCGTCCCTCTCGTCGTTTGTGCATCCCTCTCCTCTTGCATCGGCCTCTCGTTCCCGCTCGTCGTGCGTTCCTCTAGGCCTTGCTGCGCTCGTCCGACCCTACACCGTTTCAGGGTTTCACAGTTGTCTGGCCTCTCCGTGCGTACTGCGCACTGTCGTGCCGTCCTGTGGGACGGATTGTTTCGGATGCAGCTCGCGGGAGGTAACATTCCGAATCGGCGCTGGTATATCCGTGGCCTGAGCCAGCCTAACTTGGCACACTCCCGTCACATACAGTTGAATCTGGCTCCATCCCGCGCAATCCCGCTTAATCCAGTTTATTCCCGGGCCTATTCTGGCACAGTCCAGCTCAATGGCCCTCTCAATCGGGCTCAATCGCTTCTCATCGTTTATGACGAAGGCCTCCCAGGAATTGCCAGCTCACGTCCTGTTGGACGCATTATTGTCCTCGCCCTGTCTTGTCTTGGAGACCCTCTCTCTCTTCTAGACCCTTATGGCCTCTCTCCTATGGTCTCTCTCTCTCTCTCTTTCTCTATCCTGTATAGTCTCTCTCTCTCACCCTTTCCCTTGGCCTCTCCTTTCTGATAGTCTCTCCCCCTACGGTGTTGGATACCATGCAGTCGTTCATTCCATTTTCGCACACGCGTTGACTACGAGCTTCGGGGCCTGGCGACTCTCTGGCTCGCACTGTGGCTTTATTTGGCCAAGGTGTCGAACCCTGGTGGTCGCGCTCCCTCTCCTTCCTCCTCCTCCTCCTCCTCCTCCTCCTCCTCCTCATCATCATCATCATCATCATCATCATCATCATCATCATCATCATCATCCTCTTTTCTCCACCCCCCTCCTCCTGTTCCTCCTCCTCGTGAACCCTGTCTGCAGCCCGCCTGCACAGGGCTCGAAGCTTTGAACCGCCGGGCCTCGGGCGAGGGCTCCCGCCAAAGTGCGTTTTCCCCAGCGATTGTGGCCAGGTGGCCAGGCCAGCATCCGGGAGCCACGTTTCCGCCATAGCGCCTCCTCCCCAGCGATTGTGGCGAGGTGGCCAGGCCAGCATCCGGGAGCCACGTTTCCGCCATAGCGCCTCCTCCTTCTCCTCCTCCTCCTCCTCCTCCTCCTCCTCCTCCTCCTCCTCTTTGTTTGAAAAAAGAAGTAATGCGTTTCGAGTGTCTGAAGTCTGACCCCCCCCCCCCCCACGAGGAGCGCCGCCGGCTCGCCCCCGCCGGCGGGCGCCTCCGCCGCCCGCTGCGGCGGGGGCGGGCCGCGGCGGAGCCCCGGGCCGTGCGCGAGGCCTGCGCCCCCCTACTTGCGGCGCGCGGCCGCGCCCCGATCGTGGGGCGGGCGCCCCCCGTCGTGCAGGGCTCCTCACGGGAGAGAGAGCCGGGCCTCCCTCCCGAGGCCTTCTCTTCCTCCTCCTCCTCGTGTTCCTCCTCGTCGTCCTCCTCCTCGCCCTCCTCCCTTCATCTCTCCTCTTCTTCTCATTGTCCTCATCCTTCTCCTCCTCCTCCTCCTCCTCCTCCCATTTCTCCTCATCATCTTTCTCTTTCTCCTCCTCCTCCTCCTCCTCCTCCTCCTCCTCCTCCTCCTCCTCCTCTTTGCTCAAATCGATTTGCGGGGGTCAAGCTAGGTAGGCCGAGGTAAATCCAGAGAAGTCTAGGCAGATTCAGATAAGTCGGTGTGAGGCCAAATATCGAAGTAAACCCATAGATCTCCAGGAACACCTGGTGCACACCGTGGACGCTCCAGCGCAACTCGAGGGACAGCAGAAGTCGTTCAGCACCTAGCGGCACCAGTCCTCTTCGAGGGTCCTCATCGTTGAAGAGCAGACAACGGCATGAACATCATGTGTTGGAGCTGCGCGATGATTTGTTGGGTCGGCGTTGGGTGCCCCTGTCGGCGCCTCGAGCGCCGGCCCTTGCGCGCTCCGCGCGTCAGGGAGGTGGGTCCAGCGCCGATCCAAGACATCCGTGCGGACGTCCGAGAAATGTTGCTAATGCAGTTGGTTGTTCCTCTATATTCTTGGAGGGTCCTCCCCGACCTCGTAGATCTCGTGATCAGAAGATGAAAGCGTTTCCGCCTCTTTGGGCCTCTCGGGAGGCCGGGCCTCGTCGCCACGGCTGGGTTCGCCTCCAGCTCCTGGTGAGAACACACCATGGGGGCTCAGTTGCCTCGATACGCGCGTTTTGAATCGCAACACGTCCCGTGTTCAAGACGTCCGTGCCAATACGTTGCGTGTTGGCTCCACGTAGTGGACCACGTTTCGGCGACTTCATCGCGTCGGGCCTGCGTTTTCAGCCTGCGTGTTGAGTTCCGCACCGATACGGTGCGTGTTGCGTGTTGCGCATCGGGGCAGCCGAGCATGGGGGAGGTGTGAGGAGTGGCGGCATGGGCACACCTCTGCTTCGCCCGCGCTCACCCTCCTCGCCTGCCTCGGCGAGGCCAAGGGCTCCTCCCTGGAGGACCCCCGTCGCTCTCCTCGATCTCACGTGGCGTCGCCCACGGGGGGGAGGGGGCACGCGGGGGGCGGCTTGCCAAGGAGGCGGAGGGGCTTGTTAGAATTAGAAAGTCCAGGGTTCGCTAGGGACTGGTTTCCTTCCAAAGCGGCCGAACCCCACCTGAAACCCTCCAAAACCCTCCTGGAAGGGTTCTCGGAGGCTTGTCGGAGGGTTCCGGAAGGAGTTTGGAAGGGTTTTCGCCGTTTGGGGAGGAAACCAGTCCCTAGCGGCAGGGACCTCAGAAGGGGTCTCCTCAGAAGGGATCTCACTTGGCGTCGCCCACGGGGGGGGGGGGGGCACGCGGGGGGCGGCTTGCCAAGGAGGCGGAGGGGCTTGTTAACTAGAAGGCAGGGGAGGAGGAGGAAGAGGAGGAGGGGAGGAGGAGAAGGAGGAGGAGGAGGAGGAGGAGGAGGACTCCTCAGAAGGGCCTCGGAGGCCTCCGAGGAGGCCTCCGCCCAGGCTCGGCCCCGGCCGGGCTCGGCGCGGGGGGTGCACCGCTGGCGCCCCTGCGCTCGGCGCTCGCTCGCGCCCCCCCGGCGCGCGGCGGCGAGGAGGAGGAGGAGGGGGAGGAGGAGGAGGAGGAGGGGGAGGAGGAGGAGGAGGAGGAGGGAGGAGGGAGGAGGAGGAGGAGGAGGAGGAGGAGGAGGAGGAGGAGGAGGAGGAGGAGGAGGAGGAGGAGGAGGGGGAGGAGGGGAGGAGGAGGAGGAGAAGGAGGGAGGAGGGGAGGAGGAGAGAGGAGGGGAGGAGGAGGAGGGCGTGGAGCGCCGCGCCGCGCTCCGCTCGCCGCGCGGCGCTCCGCCGCGCTCCGCTGCGCCTCGGCGCCGCGGCGGGCGCCCTGCCCCCGCGCGTCGCCGCCGCCTCCGCGGGGGGGTCCGCGGCCCCCGAGCGGCCTGCGGGCGGCCTGCGGGGGGGCCTCCGCCAGCGGCGGCCCCCGCCAGGCCTGGCTGGTGGGCGTGTTTTCCACCACCACCACCATCAGTTGGAGGGGGGGTCCTCCTCCTCCTCCTCCTCCTCCTCCTCCTCCTCCTCCTCCTCCTCCTCCTCCTCCTCCTCCTCCTCCTCCTCCTCCTCCTCCTCCTCCTCCTCCTCTCCCCCCCTCCAACTTATGGTGGTGGTGGTGGAAAACAGGCTCATCACTGGCGGCGGGCCGGAGGCGCAGGCACGGCAGAAGCAGCAGCACGGCTGGAGCTCCGCGCGGGTTTCTCGGGCCGGACGAAAGGGGGGGATTGGGAGAGGGGGGGTACGAAATGTGCTGCATGCAGCTGGTGTCGGCCTCACCGAGGGGCCCATTCCTCGATACACAGCCGCCTCCGGCGCCGGGAGGCGCAGGGGAAATCAGCTACGTGAGCTGATTCTCAAGCCCCCCCTTTGCTATCACCCCCTTTCGCCCGACCCGAGTTTCTGGCGTCGGCGCTGGGTTCCCCCCCCGGCGGCGCTTCCAGCGCTCTGCGCGCCAGGCAGTGAGGG